>BQNB010012272.1:15201-73930 GCA_026074375.1 Tanacetum coccineum | reverse complement strand
CTATAAATTTTAAAGATTTTCTTTTCTTTCATTTTCAAATTACAGAATCCTTCATCGCTTATCCAATATCTACGCACGCGTATTCCCCGATCCTTATTTACTTTTCCGATTATCATTATTGCATTATATAATCTTATATATAATACTCGGTTTAAATTCGATCTCTTACGTCTACCTTTTGACATATCATTGCCTATTTCTAGCGGTCAATTATATACCCTGATTAATTCATGATTATTTACATCATCCTTCTATTTCCTTTTCTCCATTATTACCATGTGCCATGACTCTGCATACCTTTACAAATTCTTAATGAATTGTGTACATATGTTGCCAGAATCATGCCGCCCAAGAGATTTAAGAAGAAATCTGTTAAGGAGATAGTGGAAAAGCGTGTGGCCAAAGCTATTGAAAAATATGAAAAGACTAGAGCTGACTCAAACAATGCTGGTGGATCTGGATCAACAAATACTAGAGGAACTGTTGTACCAGAGATGCATGGATGTTCGTATAAGACATTTATGAATGGCAAGCCTCACTCTTTCAAGGGGACTGAAGGCGTAGTCAGACTGAAATGTTGGTTCGAAAATATGGAGCAAGTGTTTGAGATTTGCAAATGTGCTGAAGATGACAAAGTGAAGTTTGCTATGTGCACGTTCGAGGGTCGTACACTAACCTGGTGGAACGGAAATGTTTAGACTTTGGGACTCGCTAATGTTAATCAGATCCCCTAGAGCAACGTGAAAGCTATGATGACTATTAAATACTGCCCAGCAACTGAAATCCAAAGGATGGAACAAGAACGTTGGACTCTGACTCTGAAAGGAGATGATATCGAGGCTTACAGCAATCGCTTCCATAAACTAGTTCTTATGAGTCCTGAATTGGTGTCCACTGAAAGTAAGAAGATTGAAAAGTACATTCGTGGGTTTCCTGAAAGAATCAAAGGAAATATCACTTCTTCAAAGCCTGCGACCTTGCATGAGGCAATCAACATGACCCGTAAACTGGTCGAGCAATCAGTTCAGGGTAGGGCTGCTAGAATTGGTGAAAGCAATAAAAGGAAATGGGAAGACAACCAAAGAAACACCAACAACAATAACCATAACTACAACAACAACCACAACAACAACCATAACCGCAACCGAAACAACAATCATCACCGGCAACAAAGTAGGAGACAGGAAACTGTCAGGGCATATGCTGCAGCCCCAGCTGGAGGAAAAATTTATGCTGGAAATTTACCAAAATGCAACCGGTGCAACTTACATCATCATGGACCGTGTCCTCAAAAGTGCCAGAGATGTCAAAGAATAGGTCACTTGGAGAAGGATTGTAGAGTTAGGCTTCAGGGTGTAGGTAATGACTTCCTGCAGAATCTGACATGTTTCAGGTGTGGTGAGAAAGGACATTTCAAGGACAAGTATCCCAAGGCAGGGAACCAGCAGAATGGGGGACCCTATGGGAGAGCTTATGTGGTGGTTGAAAATCCGTGGTAGAATCCGAATATGGTCACGGGTACGTTTCTTCTTAATGATCACTATGCTTGTATTCTCTTTGATTCTGGTGCTGAGAAGAGTTTTGTATCTTCTGCGTTTACACCTTTTATTGATATTGCCCCAACCGCTTTGAACACTAGTTATGAAATCGAATTAGCAGACGGAAAAGTTGTTAGCACCAATACCATTTTACGTAGTTGCACCTTAGTCTTGTTAAATCACGTGTTCAAAATAGACTTGTTGCCAACCCGGCTAGGAAGTTTTGATGTTATCATTGGAATGGATTGGTTGGCATACCACCGAGCTCTCATCGATTGTTATGAGAAGATTGTCCGTATTCCTCTTCCGAATGGCGAGATTCTTGAAGTTCAAGGCGAGAGGCCAAAGATATCTTCGTTCACTTGCATGTTATCAAGACATATGAGAAAAAAGTTGATGAATACGTGTTGTCGAGGACTTCCTGAGGTATTTCCAGATGATATGTTAGGTTTCAAATCTTGTGCGAGAGATAGAATTTCGCATTGATCTGATTCCAGGCGCATCGCCAGTTGTTAGATCTCCATACCGGTTAGCCCCTTCAAAAATGTTAGAATTGTCGAACCAGCTTAAAGAACTTCAAGAGAAGGGTTTTATTCGACCAAGTCACTCACCATGGGGAGCACCCGTGCTCTTTGTCAAGAAGAAAGATGGTTCGATGAAAAATGGTGTATTGACTTAGGGAACTAAACAAGATTAACTAAATAGAACCGTTACCCTCTTCCCAGATTGACGACTTGTTTGACCAATTACAAGGTGCGTGTTGTTTCTCAAAGATAGATCTTCGCTCAGGATATCATCAGTTGAGAGTCCGAGAGGAAGATATACCGAAGACCGCGTTTAGAACTCGATATGGGCACTTTGAGTTCACAGTCATGCCATTTGGACTGACAAACGCGCCAGCAATATTTATGGACTTAATGAACCGCGTCTGCAAGCCGTATTTGGACAAATTTGTAATTGTGTTCATTGACGTCCATCTTAATCTACTCAAAGTCAGAAGAAGAGTATGAAGCCCACCTGAAGATAATTTTGGACTTACTCAAGAAGGAGAGTTGTACGCTAAATTTTAAATGTGCGAATCTTGGGTTACAAGAAGTCCAGTTCCTAGGACATGTGGTCAACCGTGACGGTATCCACGTGGATCCTAGCAAGGTTGAGTCGGTCAAGAACTGGAAGACCCTGAATCATCAACTGAAATCCGTTCATTTTCTAGGATTGGCGGGTTACTACCGAAGGTTTATTGAGAATTTCTCCAAGATCGCAAAGCCCTCACTTGTTGGACTCAAAAGGAAGAAGAGTATGTGTGGGGCGTTAAGCAGATGAAGCTTCCAATTCTGAAGGAGGAAAACTATGAATGCTACTGTGTTAGCACTCCCCGATGGACCCGACGACTTTGTGGTCTATTGTGATGCCTCAAAACAAGGTTTTGGGTGTGTGCTGATGCAGAGGGGCAAGGTGATAGCATATGCGTCAAGACAGTTGAAGAAGCATGAGAATATTATACCACCACGACCTGAATTGGGTGCGGTGGTGTTTCACTCTTAAAATCTGGAGGACATTATCTTTATGGGGACAAAAAGTGTTGTCTACGCTGACCACCAGAGTCTCCAGTTAAACTATATTTGACAAAAAGATATAAATATGAGCCAAAGGCGGTGGATCAGCTACTCAGTGACTACGAGTGTGAGATCAAATACACTCGGCAATGGCAAACGTGGTGGGCAGATGCCTTGAGCAGGAAAGAAAGACTTCAAGCCAAGACGGTACGTGCTATGAGTTAATTAACTATTCATTCTGGATTAAGGACTAAGATTTTGGAAGTATCAGAGCGAGCTTCCAAGGATCTCAAAGCCCTAATCAGTATGGGGGGGGGGGGAGGTCTGTATTCATAAAACGCGTTTACTTCTGGAAATCGAATTAGTAACCGTAGCAACTAAGCAGACCTTCACTCCACCTTACTATATAAAGTCGACATCATCAAAAAAAAAGTGTTACAACTGACACGTTAAGCTGAAGGGAACAAATAAACCCACTAGGAGCCGAGCCTTGGTCGCAACAATAAATATTAAACCAACATCACAAATCTTGAAACACCCAAGTTAAATCAATTTAGAAGGGAAATGCAAACGAGTTACCAAGCGTGGTAACGAAATTATCGAAAGGCATAAATAAAAGTAACAAAAAGATTTATTGCCACAACATCCATTTATTATCTTAGAAATAAGATTACATAAGAACATAAAGGAAATACAAGTTTTATTACAACCCTCCCCTAATATCTATTCCTTCCAAAAGAGATCTACGCCGATTGCAAGAACAATGAGGGGCACGAGAATTGCTAGAATAAAGGCCAAATACTGAAATCCTTCTTCGTATGGGAAGTAGGCAAGATAAATGCCGAGTGCTATTGCGGTCGCCATCGCCAAGAGCATGATGATGTGCAACATTTTTGAGGATTGGATAAGAGAAAATATAAGTGAAAGATTAAGTGTTGTATGGAGAAATGGAGGAGAAAATTTTGTATAAAAAGGGGGAAAGTAACCGTTGGGGGTTACTGTTCACCGACCGTTGGGGCACTGTTCAAAAAAATAAAATAAAATAATAATAATAATAATAATAATAATCTACACCTCTTCATCAACATTATTCCGGAAGAAATATCCGCATCTTTTTCTCTGAACCCGTACTTTCGTCAAGTGTCGCAACTTGAGCCTTGAGGACAAGGCTCACTTAACGGGGAAGGACTGTAACAATCCGTATTTTTGATCAATGTACGACGCTATTAAATTCACTATTTATTTTTTTCTCGTACGCGTTCGCTTTTAATTTTAATAGTTAAGTTAAATCGCGTAAGCTAAAAATCAATAATTAACGTAAACGGACACCAAACGAATTAAAGCTTTCGTCAAGCAAGCAATATATTATTTTTACGAAAGTAATAATAAACTTTTTATATTTTATTTTTATTGGATACGTAAAACATTTACGGTTCGCGATAAATCTCTGAACCCGTACTTTCGTCAAGTGTCGCAACTTGAGCCTTGAGGACAAGGCTCATTTAACGGGGAAGGACTGTAACAATCCGTATTTTTTTTTATCAATGTACGACGCTATTAAATTCACTATTTATTTTTTTTCTCGTACGCGTTCGCTTTTAATTTTAATAGTTAAGTTAAATCGCGTAAGTTAAAAATCAACAATTAACACAAACGGGCACCAAACGAATTAAAGTTTTCATCAAGCAAGCATTATATTATTTTTCTAAAGTAATAATTAACTTCTTATGTTTTTTATATCGGTTACGTAAAGCGTTTACGTTTCGCGATAAATTACATTTAAGCATTCCCTAAACCACCAAAACTTTTCTACGCTTCAACAAATACCCATTTTTATTCCTAATACCCAAAGTTTTATTAAACCTTACCCAAGTAAACATTGTTAGTCATATGGTACATTAAATAAACTAACTAAAAACTATACATTACAAGTATACACTTTATACATTTAAATATGACTTTATACTTCAAGTATTAACAAGATATTTCCATAAAAGATAAAAATCACCAACTAGTTCATTTCCCCTCCCCAAATTTCATGGCTTATATGCATCCTAGGGGACAAGAAGCACACATTGTATCAACAAGAACTTGTACAAACCTTTCCCATTAAAACCTAAGAGTTCTATGTCTAGTTTTGACCAAGACTAGAAAACAATGACCAAGACTTTCCCCAAAACCCTCCCATTGTCCCCTTGACCGAAACCCCCCTTGGACCATTGACTACTTGGTCTTTGATCCTTGACTAGCCTTATTATATATAACGGAAAAAGATCCTCTAAAGTTATGGTCAAACATGATTGATCATGTTAAGTTTATTGTGAGTGAAAATAAATAAGTGGGCTCATGATTTTTATTAAAAGAAAAAGTTTTATACAATTAACTAATTTATGATTGGTGAACATGATGTATCATGTTTGACTTAACTTTAGAGGATTCTAATCCATATATAACTCATGTACACACTCTCTCAACACATAACACTTAGCAAAGAAACCAACTCAATCTCTTTTCTCTCCTCTCTAGCTCACGGCATACCACAAGGACCATACCCAATCCATACAAAATTTTCTACAAACATTTACAAGCATTACTACATCATATCTAAGGTTATACAAAAAGGTTTGGAAGCTTGGTTGGGTGATTAAGCAAGGTTTAGCAAGATATTGGAAGATTAGGGTTTTCATTAGAAAATAGGGTGTCAAGAGTGCAAGCTTTGGTTTTATATCTAAACAAGGGTTTAGATACTTTGGTTCATCACACTACATCTCATTAAGGTTATCTATAAACCTTTATGTCCTTACTTTTATCATTTTATGTGTTTATGTGTTCTATTTAGCAATATCACCATTAGGATACTTTTAAACATGTAAAACATATTTCTACTTGTGATTATGATTTTTAACACTTTTTCATATGAACTTGTGATCTTGGAATATATAATATATATGACATAAGTATATTATGAGTTATAAAGGAATTGTGGTAATTATTTAGTTGAAAAGTATAGAAAGTAAGTTATAAAAACAAAGTTATACGAGTGTACCTATTTATTTCAATGGGACTGTTTTGGGTCGACTTTTGAAACAGCCATATTATGTATTAGAAAGATAGTACACCTCATGACGTTTCCAAATATGTAGAGAACTTGAAAAACCGCCTTATAATGAAAAAGATACGATAAAAATACGATTTACGTTAATACCGGGTGTTATAAAACTATTTTTATAAAAATTACTATTCATGACAGAAACTTTTATATTTTTAAACTTCATAAATCAATAAAACTTTCAATTACGAGAACATGCTCGAAAGAATCGCTAAAAACGGAACTATAACGAATAAAATACGACGTTTACGGGTTTTACGATAACGAGAACGATAAAAATAAATTAGGGTCTGGTGTGAACAGTAAAAGTTACTGTTCACCAGAAGGTCAAAAGTTCAAAAATGTAAATTTATGATAACTCGTCTTAATACGAAAGCGTGGGCATAAGAAACGTTAAAATCGGGCTTAAAACGCGAAAGTTATGCTAGTTTTACTAAAACAGTAATTATAAACGTTTTAACTTATTAAACACAATTTTACCAAAACAATTAGATGGTGATTGAGCTATATAGACCTATATGTGGTATTAGTTTATCAAAGTACTATATTACTAGGGAGTTTCATAATGAGGCCTCTTCGGGGTGGCGTATCGACGAGTTGTTGGATTTACGATTTAAAGTGTCCTAGCTCCTCATACGTTCACTACATGACCTCTTAATTATGATAGCCCGAACGATAGTATGATGAGCTATACGACCTATAAATAATCAAAGTGTTTAGTACTTATACGACCTATATTGGATTAGGTTGCCTTCGGATTCCTTCGTGACGCATTTTTTCTATTGTGAATACTTGTTGATTACCATTCACTCAAGGTGAGTTCGTAGCCCCTTTTTCTACTACTTGCTTTATTAAATACGGGGGAGATTACATGCTTGATTTCTTTGGACACAAGTGTTTTCAAAACTGTATGCTATTTCCTGATTACATTATTGCCTAAGTTACCGTATTGCCATTTAAGTCCCCTTTTATCATGAACCGTTAATTACCTGCTGGGTATACGCTAGTGTTATGGATAGATCTATCGGGACTGACCATCCCCGTCTAGGCTGTGGTTTCTAGTTGACCATTGACGCATTTAACATTTGAAGAAAATTCGTAGGATGTTTGGCAACATCTGTATTGAGAAAATTCGTAGGATGTTTTTGTAACATCTGTATCCGTGTTGGGGCACAAACCTCGAGTACTGGTTTGATTACAGTTTATTACGTTAAGGTTCGGTGTCATGAGCTTAGGGCAATAATACAAAGTGTTGGACTATCGAATGTGTTTCATAGTCTACTATTACTTAAATCTTGTGGTCCACGCTATTTCCTGATAAACCTATGAATTCACTCAACAATTTTGTTGACGTTTTAGCATGTTTTAATCTCAGGTGCTGAGGTATAAGCTTGGATGGGAGCCGTGACGGATATCTATTAGAGGGATTCTGATTTCTTAAATTTAATGAAACTTTTGTCTTATAAAATCTTAATGTCTTTTTATCAAAACTATGGGACCTAACGTAAAAACTCTGATCTTTTGTAATGACATTGAATGAATCTTATTTTTAACGTCCATTTAAGGTCGTTTTCTATATCTTGATTTTTGTACTTTGACGTAGCACCCCATTGTTACCTTTCCGCTGCGACCCGATTTTGGGGGTATTACAGTGTAAACTGTGGCTAAACTTTAGGGTTCATATTTACTTACCATTGTAATATTTGGCAATGGTTGAAGTCAAAATGACCCGACACATGCCAACATGTTTTCTTTTCTTTTCTATCAAGACATCCCCAAGCCCTCTCTAAAGCGTCACCCTAATTGACTAGCCCCTGTTTCTAAAAACATGTAATGATTTAACAACAGTTATGAGGTGTAAGTGGGATAACTACATAGAATGTTAGCAACCTGTGGTTGGCATGGTAGAAATCAAGATTCCTAGGGCCTGATTTTTGATAAGTTGTCTTGCCTACATTAGTGGCGTAACTGGCAACATCTGTGAGATAATAATTTATGTATCAGCGTCACCTAACTGCCGATCGTGTGCTAAAAAAATAACTTACATAAAAGCAGTTCAACTCACCAATCAAGTACTTATTGTTTGTAGGTTCGATGCTGTCAAAATCCACCAGCTGAAAATGATATCTGACAAATCCTTCAACCTTGACAATAGCTTTTCTTATGGTTGTTGAACCATCAAATTCAAGCATAAAGGTATCGTTCTTTAGAATGCAATACTCATCCTTATTAGGTTTCATTACAAAGTTTTTTTATTGAATATATGGCTCCTTCTTTTAGTATGAGAAAATTATGCGCTACATTTGCCCTTGCAGTGCAGTGCACCATGTTACCTTGCAAGAATATTCTAGTAAAAAAAGACGCAACAAAGGCGAGCTTAAAATTAGGAGTTTACCTTTGCATCAGAGACCACGAAATCCGTACTCAAGTATCGGCCAGTTACTGCACTGACATCCCACATTCTACCAATCATGACAACGATTGTCCCAGTGACATCCACCTGTAGTTGGTCAAAGTATAAATAGACTTTTATGTCTGGAACCTTAGCAGGCATGTCCTGTTTACTTTTAATATCAGTTTTCATGCTTGCAGTTGACATGTCATGTTTGCTGTTTGAAGCCTTAGTAGACATGGCCTGTTTGCTTTCAATATCAGCCTTCGAGCCTGCAACCTTTGTTGACATGTCGTGGTTGCTTTCAATTATACTTGCTTTCAGTTATGCTGGATGTGTGCGAAGATAAAGAAGCACCTATCTCGTTTATAGATTGCAAAACCTATGCTGGTTGGTATTCTTTATAGGATGATTGGCATTATTTAGAGATGTTTCCAGTTATGTAACCCTAGGATGATTGGCATTCTTTGAAGATGAGGGGTTATGTAAACAATCGAAGGAGATGAGGAACAAACGAATAGCTACAACCCACGTGGTCTTCGACAAGGTGATCCTTTGTCTCCCTATCTTTTTACGCTTATTATGGAAGTGCTTCCTCTTATGCTTCAACGAAGGGGTTAGGAATTCGGATTTATTCATGTACCATCGTTATTGTTCTAAAATGGAATTGATTAATCTTTGCTTTGCGAATGATCTTTTATTGTTTGCTCATGGTGATGTGAATTCGGCTCGAGTTATTATGGATACGTTGGATGAATTTAAGCTTGCTTCGGGGTTAACTCCTAGTCTCCCCAAAAGCACGGCTTATTTTTGTAATGTGCTTAATCATACAAAGATTTCTATTCTTCATGTCCTTCCTTTTGAAGAAGGCCGTCTTCCGGTCAAATACTTGGGAGTTCCATTGGTATCTTCTAGGCTGATTTTTCAGGATTGTAAGGAGCTCATTGAGAAGGTTTAAAATCGTGTTAACGATCGGAAGAATAAATCTTTGTCGGCAGCGGGTAGGTTGCAATTGATTCGCTAGGTGCTTAGTTTCATGCATATCTATTAGGCATCAATGTTTATCCTCCCCCTTCGTGTAGTTAAAATACATTATGCAAGCAGCTAAATGCGAGGTTTTTATGGTGTCAAGGGCGGTTGAAGAAAGGGCGTGCGAAAGTTTCATGGGATTTGGTTTGTCGTCCGCGCAATGAGGGTGGGCTTAGGATTCGTAAGCTTAATTTATTTAATAAGGCCCTCATGGCTGTTCATCTTTGGAATCTTATTTCGCTCAAAGACTCGTTGTGGGTAAAATGGATACATACGTACAAACTGAAGAACCAAAATTTTTGGGATATTCCTATTCGGGGTAACATGACTTGGGGGTGGCGTAAGATCCTCCAAATTCGTCCAGTTATTCGGGACTATATTTGGCATCCTATTGGTGATGGGTATCGGCCCCGTCTTTTTTTCGATAAATGTGTACCATTGGCCACTAACTTCTCATTATGTGACTACTCGTAAACAATTTAGAGCATGATATTACTGTTGACTCTACAGTTTTAATGACCTGATTCGTTAATATAGATTTGGGAGCTAGGCCTCAATAACGAATGAAACTCTAAATAGACCCTAATTGCCATCATTGAGGTTCCTGGTTTTTCCCCCGTACTTGTTGAAATGCATGATCAGTTGGAATGGCATGATTTAACAGGTTTTGTTAAAAAGTTTGATGTTGCTACGGTGTGGGAGACCATTCATCCTCATTATGATGTGGTTCCATGGCACGATGTTGTGTGGTACTCATATTACATACCTAGGTACTCGCTCCATCTATGGCTGGTTATACATGGTAAACTCAATACCCAAGACAAGTTACGCACTTGGGACATTACTGGAGACTTGCTATGTCATTGCCTATTATGTGAATCACCGATACTCCCATGTACACCTATTTTTGAGTGTGATTTTTCTGCGCAGGTTTGGGATCAAATGAAAGGCCTTGCTGGTCTTTCTAATGTAACGAGAAGATATAAGGAGATTGTTGATTATATTATTCCATTTGCTAAGCGAAGATCGTGTAAGAGTGTGATAGCTAAGCTTGTGCTATCGGCTAGTACTTACTATGTATGGCAAGAACGTAATGCGAGACTTTTTACTAACAATAAAACTGTCAGCCCTCCAGTGATTGAAAACGCTAATGTGTCTTTCTATTCAATCTATAAATTGCTTTCTTGCTCATTAATCAGACAAACTGTAACAATTCGTATTTTAGATCAATGGACGACGTCATATAATTCACTAAAAATAAATTTCTATTACGCGTTTACTTTTAATTCATATTACATAGTTAAATCGCGTAAGCTAAAAATCAACATTTAATGTAAACGGACACCAAACAAATTAAAGTTTTCATCAAGAAAACGTTATATTATTTTACGAAATTAATAATTAACTTTTTATATTTATTTTTATCGGTTACGTAAAGTGTTTACGTTTCGCGATAAATTACGTTTAGGCATTCTCGGAACCACAAAATTTAATCTACGCTTCAACAAATACCCATTATTATTTTTCAATGCTCAAGCTTACTAAACTTTACCAAGGTTGTTAATATGGGACGCACAAACATAAAAAGAAAATATCCAAACCTGTTATCAAGATTTTCACGAATTTACACTTTAATCACTTATAAATAAAACTACACTTTATATTTAACATATTTTAACTTCAAGTAATAAGTAGCCATTTCTATCAAAATTAATTCTAGATAACACAATCCTTTGAATTCATGGGGATCACTACAATCTTAGGATACATAAGAACACATATCAAAAATAAGCTTAGTTTTGACTAGGAAACATTGACCAAACATCTTCCTAAGGACCCTCATTGTTGTTCCAAAGAAGACCAAAAGACCTCCATGAAACCCATAATAAGTTTCTTTGACTAGTTCTTGGGTGGTATTTAAGGCTTTTGCTAGTGGTAATACACACACACTTCTCATTCTTAAGGTGTAAAACACAAAAAGCTCTCCTCCTTCCCCCTCCTAGCTCACGGCTCAAAACCCTCAATATACACAACCCATATAAATTTTTCTACCACTTATACAAGCATGCACACAACATAACTAAGACCTACTAAGATGGTTTGCAGTTAGTGTTGTATGTATTTCAAGTGTTGAAGTCAAAGAAAATGAAGATTAGGGTTATCAATTCAAGATCTTTGCAAGGATGGATTTTATGATCTAAAAACAAGGTTTAGATTGTGTTTGGTTATCATATTTAACATCACATAAGGTTATCTAAAAACCCTTTAAGTCTTACATTTATCAGTTTAAGCATATAAGATCTATTTAAGTAAATCACCACTTAAGATATGTTAACTTGTAAAAGTGGATTTTTCTTAAAACAGATTTTATGAACTTGAACAATGTTATAGTATGGATATAAATATGGATCATGAACTTTATAATATGTAAGACAAGTATATAATAAGTCTTGGAAGACTTGTGGTAATTTATGTAGTTAAAAAGTATATAAAAACAAAGTTATACAAATAAACTCAAAAGAAATAGAATGGGCTGTTTTATCCGAATTTTTGGACATGGAGATTTTATATTTAGGATAAAAATAGTACGATCCATGACGATTCCAAAATGATAAGAAACTCGAAAAACAAATTTATAACGAAAAAGATACGACGATTACAAGTTTACGTTAAATATATACTTTTTATAAAACTATTTTTAAAAATTTACTATTCACCACAGAACTATACTTTTAAAACACATAAATCAATAAAAATTTTAACTATGAAGACGTAGACCTGAAAGAGATCGCTAAAAACGGAGTTAAAACTAATAAGTTCGACATTTACGAGATTTTACGATAACTAAATCTATAAAAATTAAATATAATAACTGTTATTAACAGAAAATTCCAACTATTCATACAAAAACTCAAATTTTGAAAATGTTATATTTTTGATAACTGTCTTAAAACGAATGCGTGGGAAACCCCCCCTTAAGAAACGAAAGAAACAGATTTAAAAACGAGAAAGTTAAGCCAGTCTTACTAAACGTACCCTTATAAACGTTTTTTTACTTTGTATAAATATGAATTTCACTAAAACGATTAAATGGTGATAGTAGCAATATAAGAATTATATATGGTATTAGATTATCAAAGTACTATAAAACTAGGGAGTATCATATGAGCCACTTCGGGGTTGGCGTATCGAACGAGTTGTTGATTAACAATTTAAAGTGTCCGAGAGCTCCTCACTACAATGACCCTAATCTGAATTATTGATAAGCCCGAACTATAGTATGATGATCTATACACCTAAAAATTAATCAAAGTGTTTAGTACCTATACGAACCATATTGATTAGGTTGCCATCGATCGAAAGCTTACGCATTTTCTATTGTGAATACTTGTGATTACCATTCACTCCGAGGTGATTCGTAGCCCCGTTTTCTACTACATTCTTTATTAAATACGGGGAATTTACATGG
Source organism: Tanacetum coccineum (assembly GCA_026074375.1). Classification (NCBI taxonomy): domain Eukaryota; kingdom Viridiplantae; phylum Streptophyta; class Magnoliopsida; order Asterales; family Asteraceae; genus Tanacetum; species Tanacetum coccineum. The sequence goes on along the minus strand of BQNB010012272.1, from coordinate 60,837 downwards.
CTTGATTCTTTAGACACAAGTGTTTTTCAAAATTGTATGCTATTTTCCTGATTACATTATTGCCTACAGTTAACCGTAATGCCATTTAGTTCCCCTTTTGAGCAATGAACCGTTAAAATACCTTCTTGAGTATCCTCTAGTGTATGGATAGAGTCTATGTACTGACCCATCCCCGTCCTGGGCGTATTTTCTAGTTGACCAATGACGCATTTAACATTTGAAGAAAATTCGTAATGTTTTGGTTGTGGGGGGGCAACATCTGTATTGAGAAAATTCATAGAAGCTTTTGTAACATCTGTAAACCTTGTTGTGGCACAAACCTCGAGTACTGGTTTGATTACAATTTATTATCGATAAGGTTCGGTTGTCAGAGCTTAGGGCAATAATACAAAGTTGTTGGACTATTAATGTGTTTCATAGTCTACTATTACTTAAATCTTTGGTCCCCTATTATCTTAATAAACCGATGAAATTACTCAACAATTTTGTTGACTTTTTAAGCATGTTTTTAATCTCAGTGCTAGGTAAAATCTTGGAAGGGAGCCGTGACGGATATCTTAATAGAGTGGATCTGATTTTCTTAAATTCAATAAAACTTTTTATCTATAAAATCTTTAATGTCCTTTTTAACAAAAACTAAGGACCTAAACGTGAAAAAATCTATATTTTTTTTGTAATAGACAAATATCGAATGAATCTTATTTTTAACTTCCATTTAAGGTCGTTTTTCTATATATTGATTTTTTGTAATTTGACGTAGCACCCCATTGTTACCTTTCCGATGGACCCACTGATTTTTGGGTTGGTTAGCAGATGGAAACCAAGAGCCAAGGTTTTATATAAAACCGGTCATTTTCAAAACCTAGTCTAGAACCACAAAGTTTAAAGTATTTCTTTTCTTTTATTTTTAATTACAAATCCTCATCGCTAGCCGATATCTAAAGCGCCTGCGTGAATCCCTGATCCTTACTACTTTCCCGATGTCTTATTCATTATATATAATCTCATATATAATAATACCTGGGTTAAATTCGTTTCTTACGTCTACTTTTGACATATCAATATCTAATTTCTATCCGATCAATTATATAAATATCGACCATCCTGATTAATTAAGATATTTATATCATTCTCCATCATATAACCATGTGCCATGACTCTGCATACCCTTACAAATTCTCAACGAATTGTGTACTTGTGTTGCCAGAATCATGCCGCCTAAGAGATTTAAGAAGAAATCAATTAGGAAGATAGTGGAAAAACGTGTGGCCAGAGCCATTAAAAAATATGAAAAGACTAGAACTGAATCCAACAATGCTGGTGGATCTGATCAACAAATACTGCAGGAACTGTAGCACCATAGGTGCCAATGATGTTTGTAAAAAGACATTTTCTGAACGGCAAAGCCACACTCTTTTAGCGGACCTAAAGGCGTAGTCCAGGCCCCTAAAAACAAAAACGCTGATTTGAAAAGATGAGCTAAAGTGTTAGAGATTTTAAGTGTGTTGATGATGACAAGGAAAAGTTTGCTGTGTGCACGTTCGAAGAAGTCGTTGGCTCTTGACCTGTGTGGAACAAAATGTTCAAGACTTTGGGACTTGAAAATGCTAAACTAATCCCCTTGAGCAACGTAAAAGCTAAGATACTACTGAATACTGTCCAGCAAATAAAATCCAAAGGATGGAGCAAAAGCTTTGGACTTTGACTTTGAAAGTAAGATAACAACGAGACTACAAAATCGCTTCCACGTACTGGTATTGTGTTCGAGAGTTGTGTCAACTGAAAAGAAAAATATTGAAAAAGGTACATTCGAGGATTTCCCGAGGGAATCAAAGGAATGTTTTACTTCGTCAAAAGCCAAGCGACTTTGCATGAAGGCAATCAACATGGCTCAAGAACTGATTGAACAAGGGGTTCAGGCTAAGGAATTAAGGATCGTGATAGCAATAAAAAGGAAGTGGGAATGACTCACAAGGAACAACCTTCACCAGAGCAAAACCGTAGACAGAAGTTCTAATGGTTATGTTGCAGCCCTAGCTAAGGGTAGTGGCTTGATACGCTGGGAACTTTTACCATGTGTAATAGGTGCAAGGCACATCATTACTAGCCAGGTCTGGTCCTCCTAGGTGTGGAAACTGTCCGACCAGCTTGGACACCAGGAAGGATTGTCAAACTAGAATTCCTGTATCAGAAAAATTTCTCTACATCATGTGGACATGCTTTCGTTGTGGGAATCATGGCACTACATAGTGAGACTGCCCAGAGTTAAAGAACCGAAACTAAAGAAACCAAGTTAAAGGTACTGAAGCACGAGAATGGTGCATGCCTTAGTAGGATGAAGAAACCAATCAAAAACTTTAACAACATGGAGGATGATATCAATGCTTAGGACCTTTATCCCTTATAGAATTCTCGCTTAAAATTTCTGTTGTACTTCGCTTAAAATTATGTTTGTACTTTCGGCTTCATTTTCTTTCTGTTGTACTGAATGATTTCAAGTATCTATCAAATTAACGTATTATGAAAACGTCAATTCTACTTTAACTCTTAATTTTTTTTACAAATCACTCCCACAATTATTAGGAAATTATAACACAATTTTTGACAAAAATGAGCATCGCATCGTTAGTCCCATTATACATGGCCTGATCAAACTATATATATTCAGGAAGAACCCTGCCCATGTTGAGAGTAGTAACTTAAAACTTCTTGTCAAGAAACCAATTTTCTATCAAATTGCATCAAGTTTTGTGTGCGTATACATAACAACGCGTTTTACTACTTCTGAAAATCGAATTAGTAACCGTAGCAACTAAGCAGACCTTTACTCCACCTTACTATAAAGTCGACGTCATCTTATACACAATCCTAAGCCAAGAAGCCAAGACACATCACTAGCCTCCCTAGGACAATTCTCTATCAAACTTGCTCACCAAAATGAGTTACGCTGATGTGAGGTGTAAGCCTTTAAAATTTCAAGTTGGCGACCGAGTTATGCTTAAGGTTTCGCCTTGGAAAGGAGTAGTACGCTTTGGCAAACGGGGGAAGCTAAACCCTAGATAGGTTGGAACCATTAATTACATGCTTGAGCTGCTCAATGCTTGAGCAGGGGTTCATCATAATTGTTCGGACTGTATCCAACTTAAGAAGTGCCCATGTCTACGAACCCAATATTCTTCTCTTTGGATGTACTCCATAATGATGACAAAGCTTAATTTTATCGAGGAAAACATAGAAATCAGAAGTCCAAAAAGGTTGAAATCCAAGCTGTATCTCAAATTGTCAAGGTTCGTTTTAAATCTCAGCAAGGGATCTGAGTATACCTGGAACATTGAAGACCAATTACTGGAAGAAATTATCCGCATCTATTCTCTGAACTGCGTACTTTCAACTAGTGTCGCAAATTGAGCCTTGAGGACAATGCTCATATAAACGGGAAGACTGTAACAATTCTATTTTTAGATCACTAGACGACGTCATATAATTTCACTAATGTTTTTTTCTAGTACGCCGTTTGCACTTTTATTCTTATTACATATTAAATATCGTAAGCTAAAAATCAACATTTAACGTAAACGGACACCAAACAAATTAAAGTTTTCATCAAGCAAACGTTATATTATTTTACGAAATTAATAATTAACTCTTTATATTTTTTTATCGGTTACGTAAAGTGTTTACGTTTCGTCGATAAATTACGTTTAGGCATTCTCGAACCACAAAAATTAATCTAGAACGCTTCAACAAATTACCCAGTATTAGTTTTCAAGCTCAAACGCTACAAACCTTTACCCATGGTTGTTAGTGGGACGCCACATAACAAAAGAAAATATCCAAGACTTATCAATTTCAAAGTATAAACATAATCACCTTATAAATTAAACTACACTTTACATTTTAAATATACACATTTTTAACTTCAAGTAATAACTAGCCATTTCTAAACAAAATAATATCTAATAACACAATTCCATTAATTCATGGATCACTTCCAAGTCTAGGAGACATAAGAACACATTATCAAAATTAAGGAGTTAAGTACATTTTTGGTCCTTGTGGTTTTGGTGCATTACTTTTGGTCCAAAAATAAAAAAGGTTTGGTTTTGGTCCAAAACACTTAGTTTACGATCCACATTTTGGTCCAAAAAACATAGTTTCAAGTTACACTTTTAGGTCCAAAATAACATAGTTTCCGTTTCACCTTTTAGCCCAAAAATTTTAGGTGCAAATCACGGGAATTGGACTAAAGTGGACCGAAATTTAATGTTTTTGGACCAAAAGTGAACACTTTTTTTTTGAATTTTGGACCAAAATGAACTCCAGCAAACCAAACCACAAGGACCAAAAATGTACTTAACTTAAATTAAGTCATAGTTTTGAACTAGCAACATTGACAAAACATTCTTCCGATAAGACCCTCATTGTGTTCAAAGACATAAGACCTCCATGATACCCTCAAATGTTTCCTTTGACTAGTCCTTATGACTATTTAAGGCTTTTGTTAGTGGTAAAACAACACCACACTTCTCATTCTTAAGGTGGGGGGGTTTTAAAAAAAAAAAAATACAAAAAGGCTCTCCTCCTACCCCTCATGCTCACGGCTCAAAACCCTTAATATACACAACCCATATAAATTTTTCTACCACTTATACAAGCAATGCACACAACATATCTAAGACCTACTAAGAAGGATGAAGTTTAGGTTAAGTATTTTTTCAAGTGTTGAAGCAAAGAAAATTGAAGATTGAGGTTAGGATTCAAGATCTAGCAAGCTTTGGGTTAATGATCTAAAACAGGGTATTAGATAAGTTGGTTTAATCAAATAGCATCACCATAAGGTTTGATCTCAAACCCTTTAAGTCTTTACATTTAACATATTATCATAAATGATTCTCTATATAGTATAGCACCACTTAGGATATGTATAACTTGTAAAAGTGTATATTGTCTTGTAAACATGATTATTATGAACTTGTACACATGTATATGGAATATAAATATGGATCATAAACTTTATATATGTAAGACAAGTATAATAATAAGTCTTGGAAGACTTTGTGGTTAAATTATCTAGTTTAAACAGAATATAAAAACAAAGTTTAACAAATAAACTCAAAAGATATATAAGGGGCTGCTTTTGGTCCGAATTTATTGGACATGGAATTTAAATTTAATAAAAATAAGTACGTCTCATACGAATCAAAATGATAAAAACTCGAAAAACCGATTTATAATGAAAAAGATACGACGATTTCAAGTTTTCGTAAAAATAACTTTTATAAAACTATTATTAATAAAAATTTAACTTACCACAGAAAACTAATACTTTTAGAAAACATCTATAAAGAATAAAACTTTTAAATACGAAGACGTATTTGAAGAATCGCTAAAAACGTAGTAAAAACGAATAAGTAACGAACATTTTACGATAACTAAAGCTATAAAAATAATATATAACTGTTATAGAACATTAAAATCAAATATTAATTAGAAAAATTCAAATTTTGAAAATGTTTATATATTTGATAACCTCTTAATACGAAAGCGTGGGACATAAGAAACGAAAGAAACTAACAAAAAACAGAACTTACTCATGTTTTACTAAAGTATACTTATAAAACGTTTTTTACTTATAAATCTGATTTCACTAAAACAATTATAAGATGATTGTAACTATATAGAAATTATAATGTGGTATTATTTAATCAAAGTACTATATTACAAAGGTAAGTTTCATGAATGATCCCTCTTCGGGTGGCGTATCGACGAGTTTGTTGGATTTACGATTTAAAGTGTCCTAGCTCCTTATACGTCAACACAGATCACTTAATTATGAAGCCCGAACGATAGTAATTGATGGAGCTGATACGACCTATAAATAATCAAAGTGATTAGTACTATAATTACGACCTATATTGATTAGGTTGCCATTCGCTCGTAAGCGTGACATATTTTCTATTATGAATACTTGTTGATTACCATTCACTCCGAGGTAGTTTCGTAGCTCCTTTTTTCTACTACTTTACTTTAATTAAATACGGAGAGAGATTACAATGCTTGATATCTTTTAGACACAAGTGTTTTCAAACTGTATGGTTTTTTGTAAATTTCTCTGATTCATTATTTCCTAAGTTTGACCGTATTGCCATTTAGTCCCTTTTATCATGAAACGTTAAATACCTGCTGGGTATAAACGCTAGTGTTATGGATAGATCTATCGGGACTGTGACCAATCCCCGTCCTGGCTGTGGTTTCTAGTTGACCATTGACGCATTTTAACATTTGAAGAAAATTCATAGATGTTTGGCAACATTGTATTGAGAATATTCAGTAGGATGTTTTCCTAACATTTGTATCCGTGGTAGGGGCACAACCTCGAGTACGGTTTGATTACATTTATTACGTTAAGGTTCGGTTCATGCAGCTTAGTGCATAAAACAAAATGTTGTGACTATGAATGTGTTTCATAGTCTACTATTAACTTAAATTCTTGTGGTCTATGCTATTTTCCTGATAAACCTATAATCACTCAACAATTTTGGTTGAATGTTTTAGCATGTTAAAATCTCAGTGAGCTGAGGTAATAGCTTATGGGAGCCATGACGGATATCTATTAGAGCGATTCGATTTCTTTAAATTCAATAAACTTTTGGTCTTATAAAATCTTAATGTCTTTTTGAAAACTATGGGACCTAACGTGAAAACTCTGATATTTTTGTTAATGACGTCGTAATAAATCTTATTTTTACGTCCATTTCAAGGTCTTTTTTATATCTTGATTTTTGTACATTGACGTAGCACCCCATTGTTACCTTTCCGCGTGACCTGCTTTTTGGGTGTTTACATAAAGATGGAATTGAAATCTGCGCATTGTGGAAGCTTTTCAGTGGACGTCTCATATGAGTTTATGATGATTGTTTTTGGTCTATGTATTGTTCGTTGGTTTTTTCCCATTGGAGTCATTGTTAATGTATTAGAGGCTTAGCCTAGTGGTATGTCACTAATGGCTCTTAGTAGTTCAAGCATGGCTTGAGGTTAATGTGGCACTTCAGCCACATTCCATTGTACTCAACTAGTTTTTTTGGTGTTAATATATTTTACCGGGTTTGATACCCTTACCAAAAAAAGGAGGTGCATCAATCACTTTACTCGAGATCACTGGAGGCAAGGGTTCAGTCAAAGTTAATGGAAAGACAAGCCAGAAAACGTCTACCTTACCACTTAGAGCTGGAGATGAAGTGATTTTTTAGCTCTTCAGGAAGACATTCATATGTATACTTTAAACACTCTTTTTAATGTTTAATTTGTTTTTAGTTTATACTTTTGCTCATATAGCATATTATGTTATATTGTTAAACTCAAATTAACTGATACTGAGATAAAGGATGCTTCTGATCTTAATGATAGTGAGAAAGGTGTTATGCCTGATGAAAACCTTAATGGTGCTTCGGTTGATGCAGAGATGGGAAACACTCCTGTGGCAACTCATGAATTACGACCGCTTCTGCGTATGCTTGCTGGATCCTCTGTTATGTTATAACAACCAGTAATTTTCATCAATGTAATTATCTATCTATTAAATTAGATGCACTGTAATATCAATCTATTATATATATACCACCATTTTACAGGGAAATTTTTGCTTTATCTCATTATGCAACGTAACTTGCATCTCTAAAGTAAACAAACTCATGCAACCTCCACCAATGCCATCTATATCTATGTTTATATCATGTAAACATCCTAATATGTCAAGTCTATATCTTAATATCATTTTTACCAAGTACATTATTCATTTAACGTACCATTTACAAACGTAGATAAAAACAGACATCCGTAAACATTTATTATCAAAACCCTAATTATAATGTAATTGTATAACATATAAAAATGAATGGAAAACCTTCAAGCCATGTTTACAAGTGTAAAATGCACCAACATTTGAAAATATAAATTTCCTCCAAGTCAATGTACAACTCATTTATCTCATGTACAAGTCAACAAACAAGAAAACCAAACTAGGTCATTTTACCTCCTAAATCACTTTAGTTTCTTACCACCGAAAAACTACTTTAACACAAGGTACAAGCACTTAATGCATGACTTCTAAACCTTAAACCTAAACCCTAATTCGTCTTAAAACCCTAATCTAAAATCCTAAACCCTAACGAAACCCTAACCCAAATTTACTTTAAACCTTAACCAAATCCTAAACCTTAATCCTAAACCTTAAACCTTAATCCTAAACCCTAATCCTAACACTAAACATTAATCCTAAACCCTAACTACCCTAATCCTAAACCCTAATACACGTTTTAAAGACTAAAACCCCTAACCCGAAACCCTAAACCACTCGTCACCCTTTTTCTTTCATTTAACCCATTTTAAACTTAAACTAAAATCCTAAGCACCTTTATGACACACCAACTTGTAAGCTACTTGCTTCCCAAGCACCTCCATCACCACCCTTGCTCACCAAGTTTGCAAAATCACCTCCTTGTCACCCTTTTCTTGTCGCGGCTACACCAACACCACACAACCCTTCCACCTTGCATTCTACTTTCTAGGACCACAAACACATCCTAGTGGCTGCCTTAGTCACCACGCAACATCCCTTGGTCCTTACTCAAGCCAAAGACTTGCCTCCAAGGTGTTACGCACCGATAAATAGCCACAGGACAATTCAACACATGTTCAAATCACCCCTCAAATCTCAAACACACACTCAAGAGGAATTCTAACAAGATCAAGTCAGCGCCAAGGAATATCCGAAGAAGGAAGAACTTAGCCACTTTTGAAGCCAGAAATTTTTAGAAATAGAAGCCCTTAAAGTTGTTTTCTAGCGTACAAATACCCAATAACCGCTCATTCGAACCCATTTTAGCTCAAGTAAGCGCAAAATTTAATCAATAAGCTCATATCTTTTTTTAGATCTTTCATAAGGTTTTTTAGACATATATAAACCTCATTGTTTTGAAGCCTTGAAATCCTCAAAACCCAGGCGTTTTTTTATTAAAACCCTAAAATCGATCCCGTTTTTGTTTTCTAGCTAACCGAATTAATTTTTCTAAACTATTTTTACGTTACAAATAATCTTATTTTTGCTTATTCTAATAATCTATAGGACCTGCAAAATCATTTTGGAACCCTAAAATAAGCTTGCATGGCATTTTGGACTTGATTTGCAAATGTTTTCATCAAGGTTGCAAAAATCGCTAGGTGCTAGCTGGGCGGCCGGGTACCGCCAAGCGATTAATCGGTTAGGCGGGGATTAATCGGATTGGGCTTTTTATATATAAAATTATAAAAATTTGAAAATATATGCCTGATTTTCCTGATTTAACCGATTTTGTCTGATTTGTCTGATTAATCCCCGATGTGGCCGATTTCTATCCGTAATCGAGTTGACCGATTTAGCCGATTTTTATCCGATTTGGCCGATTTAGGCCCGATTTGGCCGATTTTTATCTGATTAATCAGTATATTGACCGATTTTTGACCAAAACGATTAATAAGGCCGATTAGTAAAAATCAAGGCGGTTAATCCTCGCCTAGCGCCTAGGCGCCGATTAATCGGCCGCCTAGGCCGATTTTTGCAACACTAGTTTTCTTGCATAGGGGTATATATCGTAACTTTCTGAAATTTATAACTAGAGGGGCTAAACATGTCATTATTCCAAAGGTATAACTATAAGGAACTATCTTGCCAAGTTTCAAATTTAAAGGTTTAAATTATATATACTTTATATATAAAGGACTAAACTTGTAAAAGTTTATAAATCGAGGGTATATCATTTGACCATTTTTGCAAACTTAACAATATTAAAGATTTTAATATTTTTATATCCATTATAAAAATAATATATTTAATATTATAAAACTTGATTTTATTAAAAACCCGACACATATGAATCCATTAATAATCATCGTCGACGCGATTAATATAAAACAATTTACGTATATATTATAACGTAACTTATCATCGACTAACTTTTAAGAAACTTAAAATTTTTATCGTATCGCGTTACTAGGAGCTTCATGTGAGGAGTTTCATTTGTGATAGACTTTTTGACGGAGATTTGTTTGACTTACTATTTAAAGTTGTCCTAGCTCCTCAAAACGTTTACATACATGACCCTCTTAATTATGATGGCCCGAACAGTGATACAAAATTTCCATAACTTAATAAATTCAAATAAATACATTAAATTTTATAGAAGAAGTTTTGAAAACATAAACCATCAAACTAAACTTGACAAATTTACCGACAAGGTTGCGTGACGAGGCCCGTTACATTCACTTTTGATATACATTGCAATCAATCAGATTTTTCCTGTAAAAGATTTTTTATAGCCTCAAATTTTTTAAAATCTTTCTGAATGTGTTTCATAAACCTGCGAGGGGATACATGCTAAATTTACATGAATATATGTTTTTCCAACTGTATGCTATCAGTGATATATTATTGCCTAATCCTTACTTTTGCCATTAAGACCCACACCTATCATGAACCTTAATTACTTTTCTGAAGTAAGCGGAATGCTGTTAATAGATCTATTTGAGACTTGAACTCCCATCCCCCGTTGGTGTACATCAACTTTCTTGGTGAACCAAACGCAACTCATTTGAATCACACATATGCGGGAGTTTGGCAATAGGCACCCGATAGGGTAACTACTTTGTGATATTGATTATCTCAAGGTCTCGGTGTCATGACTTTGGGCAATAAGACTGTTTCTATACATAATGTACTATAGCAATTATTACAACTTATGGGTGTATACCATCAAAAAATAAGGGGAGGGTTTGTTGCATAGTGGTTTGGGTAGTTGAAATGCTTACCCATATTAATTGTATTCAAACTTTTTAAAACCCAAAACGTATGAATTTCACTCAACCATTGTGTTGACCTTTTTAGCATGTTTATCTCAGGTATTTGAGAAACTTATGGCACAGAGTGGCATAGACTTGAAGATGGCTAAACTATTATCATTCAAACTTAAGTTTTCATGTAATTTATGGGACCTCTGTTTGTAGAAACTCTGATGAAATAATGATGATAACTTACTTTTAAAAACGGTCTATTTTTGAGTTGTTTTCTATGATCATGACTGTTGTAACTATGACATAATACCCCCACAGATTAGCTTCCGCTGCTATATGTAAAAAATGGGGGTGGTTATAATTGGTATTAAGAGCCATCGGTTTAAAGAACAAGGTTGAAAATCTTAACTATAACTACTCTTCTATTTTTCCACCAAGAAAGTCCTTCGTTCCACTACATCTCCCGAATAGTATGTAAAGTACATTAACTATTATCAAATTATATAAATAACTTATTTTTTACCACTAGGGTTGTTAACAAGAGTGAAGGTCCTTCCCAGCCACCCTACTTCCAATATTGAGGATGCTTTTTCCTCTAACTTTCCTGACTATATCTCGGCTTCCCCGGACTATGTCCCAGCTTCACCAGGAAAAACTTATTCTAGCTCTTCAAATAACTCATTTGGTTGTAGTTTCTCCATAGCCATCACCACTCTTTCCACTTTTTCATTATGACACCCTATATGAAGGTCATGCATGCATCCTATGCCTAAAGAATCACCTATTCCCCCGCCAACTATTATGGCCTCCATGCTTCAATGCATCTCTAATGTTTTTTTTTTTTATTATTTGTTATTTTAAAAAAAAATCATCAATGAATTCTTTCCTTCCTGAGAATTATTGCAACATTAAGAAACGAGTCATAGCCCGATCATCCCTCCTCTACTTCTGCCTACCTCATGAGTTGAGATAGGATAAAGCTCTCGTAAGTACCAGATGGAACGTCACTAGAGGCAAATTGAGGAAAATTTTGAATCACCAAGATGAACTCTCTCTTGACGCATTGAGCACATAGAAGACAAAATAGAAGGTCTTGGAAAAGGTCGGGTAATCATACAACAAGATTTTGACAATCTGGAAGCTGAACTCCGAGAGGCCCATACTCAAATTGTTAAACTTCAAAGAAAGCAAATGGGGAAATAAACAACAAATTGCTCTGGCATCGCTCCGGAATCTATCTAGAACAAAATCACAATAATAAATCCAGCTCGTCACGCAACAGATATGGAAAGTCTTTTGAATGCAATCTATGAACACACGAACCCCCAACCAGGAAGGACCATCGGAACTACTAGATTAGATACTATTATTAAGCTTTTGCTAGAACCTAACGCCACAGATTAGTTGGTAATAAAATAACAACACTTGTCAAATTAGACTAATGTATAGATACAAAGGCAAGTGCCGTTCAGATATAAATATAATGGTGATCCCGTTTTCAAATAATCATAACCTGTGTCCTATATTTCATCTCCGTCTTCATCATTATGAATCTTACCATGACCCCCAAAAAATAAACTAATAAGTTAGAGCTTGTTAGTAATTCAATCAAATAAGTATCATATGATTTTAATAACACTATTGTTATAAATGTCTTAAAGTTCAAATAAGCTTTCATTTTAAGACTTGATATCATATCAATTACTTTTCTTATATTGATAGAATCCTCCCAAAGGACATCAACATCTGACGCACCAGTCCATGACTCAGGCTTCCATCAAGAAACTAGTTACTGATAGTGTTCCCCAGCAGCTCAAAACACAAGCCACTAACATGAAAATACTGTATAATACCACCAGACCAAGAGAAGCTCCATGTAGCAAGAAAAATGATGCTACAAAAGAGGTTCCATGCGCTGCCAACCTATCAACTTAAGGTATGAAGGAGCTATTGGACATAGGCCTCCGGTTTGAGTGAACTGAATCAATGTTTTCCCATAGCAACTGTATCAAAGACTGCAAGGTAAAGTTTACTACTGGTACTTTAACTAAAGAAGCTCTATCTTGGTGGAATTATTTTACCTAACCTATTGGGATATGAAGACAGCTTACCAGATTACCATGGTTTGAATATCAAGAAGCTTTGAAAAGAAGTACTATCCTTAAACTGAGGCCATAAGATTGAAGAACGATTTTAACCATATACTGTGAAGGTGGAATGATCTCAAGCATATGTGAGAAAAAAAATTCCAGAAATTGTCAACCTTATGACCCCACTATGGTGTCAAATTCTGAAAAATAATGGAAGTTTTCATCTGAGGGATTGCCTTGAAGTATATTGAAGGGATGTTACCGCCTCTAAACCTCAAAACTCTATGAGTAAGCCATTAACATAGCCTAGAGGTTTTAATAGGATCAGGTAACAAAGCTACTACCCCGGTGCAAGTATCAAGTGATCACAAACGAAAGTTTGATGACAAAAGAACTTTCAACAACAACAACTACGTAACCACCAACACCAACAACCGCTACAATAATCACCAACCACACAAAACAAAGACAGGAAACCCTCATGTCTATGCCTGTCACTCCAACTGAAAACACATGGTATATTATAATCCGAACCCTTGTGTAAGAAATGACACTCTGCATCCCACATGGTGACCTTGCAACTGTTATGTGTAATACTTGCAACAAGGTGGGCCATCCGACCAAGAACTACAGAAACAAAGGGCCAGCTACTGGAAGTAATCTGCTACCAGTGATAATTACTTGTCATGCATGTGGAGAGAAAGGGCATTATGCAAATCAGTACCGAAATACCACCAACAACAATGCCCAGGGAAGAGCCTACATGTTAAGGGATAGGAATGCTCACCAAGACCCGAACGTAGTCACGGGTATGTTCCTTCTAAACCAACATCTAGCTAGAGTATTATTTGATTCTGGAGTCGATAAAAGCTTCGTATCCATACCTTTTGCCTCTAAGCTAAATATTCCACCCATTACAATAGATATCTTTTACAATATCGAAATGGCTGACGGAAATCTAGTAAGCACCAACATCGTTATTTTAGGGTGGCAAACTCTAGACATTGTTAAACAACCTTTTCAAAATTGATCTTATGCCGATCAAGAACTCGTAGTTTGACGTCGTCCTTGTATGGATTGTTATCCAAGTATCATGCTAGAATTATTTTGGTGAAAAAAGTCATCACATCCAATCAACGGTGAAAACTATTGATCATCTGAGGTATCATAGTAAAACTCCGACTAAGTCTCATATCCTGTATAAAAACCTTAAAGATAATATATCTCAGAGTTAACATTTTTCGTAATCCAAGTAATTGAAAGGAAGTCCAGAACGAGAAAAGAGACTAGAAGATACCCCATTAGTCAGAGAATCCCAGAAGTTTTTATCCTGAAGATCTACCTGGTCCCCCGCCTTCCTTCCCGTTGCTAAGATATTTTTTCTAAAGATCTACCTGGCCTTCCTTCCCGAGCACCTATAGATTAGCTCCATTCAAAAATGTGCAGGAACTAATCTAACCAACTTTCAGACAGAGTTATCAGATCGAGTTTTAATCTGACCAAGACTTCTGCCTTAGGGAGCTCCTAATCTTGTTGTCAAAAAGAAAGACGGATCTTTCAGAATTTGTTTCGATTACCGGGGTGAAAAAACTTACCAAAAGAATTGTTTACCTATTACCCAGGACTGGAAGACATATTTGACAACATCAAGTTCAAGTGTCTACTCTACAGTTGACTTAAGATCAGCATCATCAACTGCATCAGGGATAAGATATTCCCAAGACTGCTTTCAAAACAAGATACGAACACTATGAATTTCAAATGATGCCATTTGGTTTAACTAACACACCTGCTGTATTCATGGATCTCATGAACCATGTGTGTAAACCATACTTGGACAAATTCGTAATAGTGTTCATCGATGATATTCTCATCTACTCTCGTAACAAGGAAGAGCATGCAAATCATCTGAGAATAATCCTAGAATTACTTAAGAAATAGAAGTTGTATGCCAAGTTCTCTAAGTGTGATTTTTGGATTCATATCGTGCAATTTCTTAGACACTTAATTAACAGTCAAGGACTTCACGTTGACCCCGCCAAGATTGAAGCAGTTAAGAATTGGACATCTCCTACTACACCCACAGAAATACATTAATTCTTAGGACTCGCCGATTATTATCGGAGATTTATCAAAGATTTCTCGAAGATTTTAAAGTCTTTGACTGAATTAACCTAGAAAAACAAGAAGTATATCTAAGGTGAAGACCAAGAGTCGGCATTCCAACTACTAAAACAGAAGCTATGTGAAGCACCAATCATAAGCATTACCAAAAGAAATGATGATTTTGTTTTACGTGATGCATCCCATCAAGGTCGTGGGGCGGTGTTAATGCAAAGAAGAAGGTTATGTGCACATGCATCCCGACAACTTAAGCCAAATGAAGAAAACTATACCACTCAGTGATCTCAAATTAGGATGCAGTAGTGTTTGCACTTAAATTTGGTAGACACTATCTTATGGAACCAAATGTACTGTGTTCACTGATCATAAAATCCTCAGCAATATCCTTGTTTCAAAAAGAGTTGAACAAGAGACAACGCCGATGGCTAGAATTGCTTGCAGATTACATTGACAAATTCGCTACCATCCTGGAAAAGAAAATGTCAAAACAGTATGCCTTAAGCCAGAAGAAACGAATCAAACCCACTCCGAGTTAGATCATTAGATTATTACCATTCAATCCAAAATTACATACAATTCTAAAAGTTCAAACTGAGCACTCAAAGAAGAAAAACATCAAGGCTGAAAAACTTATTGAGTAAATACAAAGCATTTGAAATACGTCCTGATGGAACCCGATGTATCAAGAATCAAAGTTGGTTACCACTCTTTGGTAATCTAAGAGACTTGATCATGTATGAGTCCTATAAATCGAAGTATTCCCATCCACACAGTGTTCTTACCAGATGTATCAGGTCTAAAGAAACTCAATTGGTGGCCCTAACATTAATGTCAAACATGCGATGAATAATGTTGGCATATGTTTGTCATGTATCTAGAGTTAAAAGCAGAATGTCAGAAGCCATCCGCTTACTGGTACAACCAGAAGATTCCTATGGGGAAGTGGTGAGAAAATAATAATGGATTTCATCACAAAACTACCCAAAACCTCAAACGGACATGACATAATCTGGGTCATTGTTGATTGTCTTACCAAATCCGCACATTTCATCCCTACACGAGAGACAAATAATATGGAAACCCTTACAAGGTTATACATAAAAGAAATAGTCTTCCGACATGGAGTGCCAATATCTATGATCTCGAATCATAACAGTCATTTCACATCCAGATTCTAGCAATAATTACATAAGTGATTTGGGTACTCAATTAGACCAGGAAACTGCTTAACATAATTAAAACCAATGGACCAAAGTTGAAAGAACCATCAAACCATATTGAAACCATTCTTCGCCGCATGGTTCAAATTTTAGAATAGGATGGGGAAAAACACTTACCATTTAGTAGAATTTTTCTTACAATAACAGTTACCATGCCATCTATACGGCAGCAACCATTTGAGGCACCTTTATGGTCAAAAGTGCAGATCCACCTTTTGCTGGGACCTAAGTTGCAGATATTCACTTACAGGACCAGACATAATCCATGAAACCACTGAGAAGGATAGTGCAAATACAACGATACGTCTTGTAAGCAGGCAAGAGAAGCAAGAGACACATTTTTCAAAAGCCCTAAGGTCAGTTGAATTAAGAAGTCCATCATGTTGCAACTTCTTAATGCGTTTCTTGCTTATGTGTCCAAGACGACAGTGCTACAAGAGAGCAGAGTCCAAGTTTAGCTTGACTCTTTTATTTCTTACAGCATACATAGAACTATCAATTGTATTAGAATTAGACAAATCAATTTCAAAAATACCATCCCTTGGGATAACACTAAAATAAACTAAATTATTCTTAGAAACTGAAATTGCATTATCCACAAAACGGTAAACATAACCATCGTTATACAATCTGGAAACTGAAATAATTCCTTTTGTAATAGAGGGAACATAATGACAATTGTTCAAAACAATAACTAATCCGATGGGGAGACATAAATGATAAGTTCCAATCGCTTCAATAGCTACACACTGACCATTTCCCACGTACAAGCTTAAAGCTCCTGGCTTCAGTTTCCTACTTCCCCTGAGACCTTGAGTTGTATTACAGATGTGAGTGCCTAAACCAGTATCATAAATGCAAGATTTATTAGGAAAAGTATAGAGTTTTTTATAACAACCCGTAATTTTCATCAATGTAATATCCATCTATTAAATTAGATGCACTGTAATATACCACATTTTATAGGGAAATTTTTGCTTTATCTCATTATGCAACGTAACTTGCATCTCTAAAGTAAACGAGCTCACGAAACCTCTATCATGCCATCTATATCTATGTTTATATCATGTAAACATCCTAATATGTCAAGTCAATATCTTAATATCATTTTTCCAAGTACATTATCCATATAACATACTTTTCAAAACATTATATCAAAACAAGCATTAAAAATTAACATTTATATCAAAACCCTAATTATATGTAATGTATACATATAAAATGTATGTACAAGTCTTTAAAGCATGTGTACAAGTATCAATACACCACATTTGAATATCTTTTCCCTCCTAAATCAAGTTACAACTTTCTAAAATATAATGTACAAGTCAATAATGCAAGAAAGTCAAATTATGTCATTTTACCTCCTAAATCACTTTGGTTTCTTACCACCACTTTAGTACAAGGTACAGGTACTTAATGCATGAATTTTAAACCGTAAACATAAAACCCTAATTCATCCTAAACCCTAATCTAAAACCCTAAACCCTAAAAACGAAACCTTAAACCCTAATTTCACTTTTAACCAAAAACTAAACCCTAAACCTAAAACTAAACCCTAAACCTTAATACTAAGCCCTAATCTCAATCCTAACACTAATCCTAAACCTTAATCTACCCTTAATCCTAACCCTAATCCACATTTTAAAATGCTAAACCCTAAACCGAGCCCTAAATAAACCCGATACCCTTTTCCCTCTATTTCTACCCATTTTAAACCCAACCAAGTATCCTAGCACTCTATGAATAAGCTACCACAGCCCTAAGCTGGTTACACACACCTCCCTTTCAACTCTTGGCCACAAAGCTTTCTACATCACCACTTTGTCACTCCATTCTAGCCGAACCCCCCAAAACCCCTCCACCTTGCTTAGCTAGTCTTCTAGCTCTCAACACTCACACACTAGCTCTTCTTTGTTATCCCTAGCAGCCCTTATTCATCACACCTTGGTCCTTACTCTTGCTAACTTGGCCTCCAAGGATTATTAAGGCTATAAATAGCTGAACCATTTACCATTTAATCTCACACCTCAAACTCAAACATAAACAACAATGGAGTCTTAAGAATAGCCAAGAAGGATCAAGAGAAGCCACAAGACCAGGAGTGAAGCCAAAAATCAAGAGAAGAAGCCTTGTGAAGTCGTTTCTAGGCGTACGAGTACTAAAAACCCCATTCGACCCATTTTGAGCTCAAGTAAGCCATAATCTTGTTCTATAAGCTAAAATTATATTTTAAAACTTTCATAAGGCTTGCATGATCATATCTAAGCTCTTGTTAAAAGCTTTAAACTTAAAACCATGCATGGTTAATTTTCTAAAACCAAACGAACCCTAAAAACTCTAATAACTCGTTTTCTTTAATTCTACAAGCTAATCTCATAAGCTGTTGTTATAAGATATTCCTATAAGCTTATTTATCATTTCTATAAACGTTTTATCAAGTCTTAAAATCTTAAACACGTTGGATTAATTTTTTGAACCTAAACGACCCATTTTGTCATTTTAAGCTCGTAAACCCTTTTCATAAGCTATAAGCTCGTAAAAGCTGTTTATCCTAATTTATTTTAGCTGATTTTAATAAGCTATAACCTACAAATCTCTGTTGAAATCCTAAAAATAAGCTTGCATGGAATTTGGACTTGTTTTGCAAATTATTTTCATGCAAGGGGTATATATTTTAACTTTTGGAAAATATTAACTACAAGGGCCATTTCTGTAATTATATTAAAGTTATAACTCCAAGGGCTATTCTTGCCAAATTTTAAAGATAAAGGTTTAAATTATATACATTATATATAGGGACTAAACTTGTAAAAGTTTATAAACCAAGGGTATATATTGCCATTTTTGCAAACTTAAAAATATAAAATATTATATTTTTATACAAATTATAAAAATATATGTTAATATTATAAAACTTTATTTTATTAAAACCCGACACATTTATCGTTATTTAATCTAATCGAACGCTACTCTTTCCGTTATATATTTAAACATAATTTATCATCGAACTAACTTTTGAAGAAAACGTAAATGTTATCTCATCCACGTACTAGGGAGCTTCATATAAGGGATTTCATTTGGGTATACGTTTTGACGAGTTTGCTGGATTTACGATTTAAAGTGTCCTGGCTCCTCAAACATTTACTACATGACTTCTGAATTATGATGGCCCGAACAGTGATACAATATTTCCATAAATTGATAAATCAAATATAACGTTAAACATCATGAAGTTATTGAAACATAACACCATCACACTAAGACTTGCATAAAACCCCAGGTTGCTTGACCGAAGCCGTTACTTTCACTTGATATACTTTTGCCATCAATCAGATTTCCCTATACTGTTAAGGTGAGTTCATAGCCTTACTTTTAAATCTTCTATTTCATAAACCCGTGAGGGGGATACATGCTATAAACCATGAATACAAGTGTTTTCTAAATGTATGCTATCCTGATATATTATTGCATCTGTTGTCTAAGTCCCTTTATGCCAAAAGACCCCCACCATCATGGACCATTAATCACTTGCGAGTGAACGTGAATATTGTGAATAGGCCTATTGGGATTGACGAATCCCGTTTGTGTTAGCCGGATAGGTAACCAAACGCACTATATTTGAAACTCATAGGTATATACCATTACCTACATGGGGGGCCATATCCTATATCATATCATTATTGATATATACACTAGTCAGTTTGAGTGCCATAAGCTGTGAGAACGCAATAATAGTTGTTTTCCAAAATAATTGTATTCATTGTAATTAGAGTAAAACTCAAAAAACATCCCTGTGGTTTTTAGTTTTGTGCACTAATCATCCCTAGCCGATACTATTGGCACTAAATCATCTCCTGAGTGCAAATGTTCAACAAAATCATCCTTATTGGGGGAATGTTTTTTTTTGCAAAAAAGTTTAACAAAAAGTTTTGCAAAAATCATCCCTCTAGGGATGATTTTGCTGAACGTTTCATCACTCAGGGATGATTATTGCCAATAGTACGGCTAGGATGATTTAGAGCCAGAAACTATAAACCACAGGAATGATTTACATTTATCTCCTTGTAATTATTACACTTATGGGTGTATAACAACGTAACACACTCTTATGATGACTTGTATTCACACTATTTATTATAAACCTATGATTTCACTCAACCATTTTGTGTTGACCTTTATAAAGCAAGTTTATCTCAAGTAACTGAAACATCTTATGCACTGATGCCACGGACCTTGAAGAAGCTAAACTGTTATCATTAAACTTATGTTTTCATGTGATTTTTGGACCTCTTGTTGTAAAAACGTCTAAAGAAATAATAAATATACTTTTATCTTTTAAAAACGTCTCTTTCAAGTCGCTTTCTATGATTATGACTGTTGTACTATGAAATAATACCCCAAATTAGCTTCCAGCAAGCTACTGTCAAAAATGGGGTGTTTATATATAATAGACAATTTAGAGCGTTATTGGGTGGCACCCCGTGGACAACTTGGCCTTCGTGTGAGTCTAATTTGATCGGTTCTCACAAGGAATTTGATGGTTTTGTGTAGAATTACAATATGCACCTGGAAAAGACAATTAATGAGTTGCATGCTATGCTAAAGCTCCATGAGCAAACACTGCCCAAAAACAACGCTCCTTCTCTTCATGCTCTTCGAGCAGGTAAAGTCCATAAAGGTAACAAGCACAGAAAACCACAACCCTAAATGGATGCTAGGGGACGAAATCAAGGGAAGGGAAAAATAAGCTCGCTTATGCTCCCAAGCCCAAGATTCCCCCTCTACCCAAGAGGGAAGATCCCGCAAAGGACTCAATCTTGTCATGAGTGTGGTAGACAGGACATTGGAGAAGTAGGTAAACGTCCTCAGTTTAGCCGAGTTGCTGAGAAAGAAAAAGAACGCAACCTTTAAGCTTGGTTCAGTATCTTCACATAGAACTCAATACTTTCCTTAATAGATCATGGATCATACACTAGTTGTGTTTATTCACATATTTGTAATACAACACAGGTTCTAAAGGGAAAGTAGGAAACTAAAGTCTGGGATCGTAGCTTGTACATGGGCATTGGTCAGACGTGGAATCGTGTTGAAGCAATTGCGTTTTTTTAGTTTTATTCTCCCGAGTTGAATAGAAGATTGTATTTGATCAATTGTCAATATGCCTTCTATTACTAGAGGAGTAAATTGTGATTCCTGTCTGTACGAAAGGATTTAATTAAACCGCGTTCGTGAATAATACAATTCAAGTTTCTAGGAGTAACATGTGCATTTATTTTAGTGCTATCCCAAGGGTGGTATTTTTGAAATTGATTTTTCAAATTCTTAGCAAATACATGTTCTCCTTATGCTAGAAGCAACAAAAGGGCCCAAGTCTAACTGACATCCGCTCTCTTTTGGCATTGTCGTCTTGGACACATAATCAAGAAACGCATTGAGAAGATTGTAAAATGATGACTTTCTAAAGTGGTCAACTGACCTTAGGCTTTTGAAAAAAATGCATTCCTTGTATGTATGAGGAAAGATGGAAAGAAAACCTTACACACACCAAGTGGAAAGGGCCAAAGACTTACTTGGACTAATACACACCGATGTATGTGGCCCATTTAAGATCATGTTAAGACAAAGGACAAACTACTTTCGTCACTTACACTGACGACTATTAGTCGGCTATGGTTTGTTTACTTGTTAAAGCATAAACATGAAGTGTTGAAACTTTCAACGTTGTTTCAAAAGTAAGTAGATAATCAAACATCGTAAGAACATCAAATTCGCTATGTTATGATTAAATGGGGCGAATATATGAGTCAAGAGTTTATGGATCATCTAAAGGATCATGATTATCGCAACATCGTACTCCTCCTTACACTCCACAACACAATGGTGTGTCGGAGAGGAGAAATAGAACCCTACTAGATATGGTTCGATCCATGATGAGTCAAACAACTCTTCCAAAGTCCTTTTGGGATTATGCTCTTTTAAATTTGCTGCACCATTCTCAAGTATAGGTCCCAACAAAGAAGGTTGAAAAGACACCATAAGAAGTATGGCATGGGCAAACCCCTAGCTGTCATACTTAAAAATTAGGGTTTTTGGCACTTTTTTAAGCGAGATCCATCTTACAAAGCCTGAACAAGTTAGAACCCATGTACTATTAAGTGTAGTCTTTAAAATACCTAAAGAGAAAAAATAGGTGTATCCCTTCTACTAGCCATCACCCACCAGAACAAAGTCCTTGTATGCACGAATGCTAAATTCTTAGAGATATAGTACACAGCACCCCCAAACATGGCCTGGACGGAATAACTTGTTACGGGATGGGGGTGGAGATAGGTGATTCGAGGTGAAGGCGTGACTTCATACATAAAGCATCACACAAAGTACAAAGACAACCACTAAGGACGATTTAAAAATCATAACTCGTGTATTTATAAAAAATGGATATGTCTAACAAGATTTGAAATGGAAATTTAAAACGTTACAAAAAGCATAATTAAGTTTTCAAAAAGACAACCGAGATGAATTATAATAAAGTTTTGAAAGATGCTATCATATTGCACTGGAAAGGCTCCACATATCACATCAGATATTCCCAAAAGCAAAGGACCATGAAAAACTGCCTTTTTTATTTTTTAAAAAAACGTCAACATAAAGTTGGTGAAGAATTCATAGTTAAGTTCAAAACGTTGTTATAGTGGAACACAAGATTTTACATGCATGCGACATTATAACATATAAAACTTCACATAAAAAGGAATTTACTTTGTACTAAAAGCTCAATGACACTGAGCATAATTATGATACATAGCTTTCATATAGCTATAGGTTGCATTCCCGAAGGAGGAAATCTTAACCTAAATTTCCTATCCGAATTCGACATGCGACAAATAATACCGTTTAATCGGGCGAATCCCCTTCGGAAGTAAGTTGTGACTTACCCAGATAGATAATTAGTCAAATAGATCTATTAATTCACATTGCACTCCTCAACTGGTCCTCCTGTCAAGAAATTAACAGTTTAATATAGTGTTGGGCAATAGGAAAGGTCAAGTGCTACTTAGGCAACACGTGAACAGGGAAAATTTTCTCCAGAAGAGTACTTTTGTCCGATTTAAAAACAAGCAATGTTACTCCACCCCTAAGCCATAAAACATTTATTAAAACAGAGCAAAAATGCGGGGCTATGAACTCACCAAAGCGAGTTGTGGATCATAAGAAATCAATCAGAGGAAAACGAATCTCAACGGTCATCAAAGCGCAACCTAGCAAGAAATAGTGTGTCGATTTAAGAATTATTTACAACCGAATAACGTTAAACGCGCAAGAGATGATCATCCGAGTCATGAGTAGACACGGTGTATCCTTTTTCAAACGAACTTTCAAAAGTTATAAGTTTTGACAAGCTCAACATTTTTGACATCTTTGAAATATTTTGTCTTATAATGTATTATCTTCATTTATGCTTTTCTTCTTTAGTGTGTTTTTTGTCTTTAAGTGTTTTCGTCTTTTAGGTATTTTGTCTTTTAGTGTATTTTGTCTTTTAGTGGACCCACACACCAAAGTTACTCGATAACCGTAAATTGTTAGACCTAAACTCGATAGTTTAACGTTATTCTCTTAAATGTATATTTTTTTGACGCAGGTATAAAAGTTTATAAAATTGCAGCATGACCCATTCCCTAAAAATATCGACTTTCCTTAACCTATCTCGCTCGAGGAAAATATCCGTTTTATAAAACTGCATCTTTTAATTGACTCAAAGAAATATTTCGGATCGATTATCGAACACACTCACAAATATTACAACAAATTCATTCTAAACATAAACCATCTTCATCTTTTCTGATTTCACCGCTTCCAACAACACAAACATCTAACTCAATCCCTTCTCCAACAATATTAAGCTCGCTATAGAATAAATCATCGATCAATAAACATAGCCGTAATAATAACAATATATCAAAATAGTCACAACGAACTTTTAAATAAAAAGTACAACTACTTATTATGTTCTTCCATTTATAAATAAAAAGAGTAAACTTTGAGACTTGTGGTTTTATAGAAAAATAGGTAATGGTTTTCACAACGATCCACTTTGTACACCTTGTTCAGAATGATCATACGAATATAAAAGTACAACTCGTTTATGAAAAATAAAAGATGACATGTTACCTTAAAAATAGGAAGGATGGTGAAATGATGAAGAACAAAGGATGAATGACAAGATAGATGTGTTGTAGATGATAACCAAATGAATACAAGCCTATTTAGTATCAAACAAATAATTGTGTTTGTGTTATGTTAAGGTCGTGGCAACAAGAGGAACAAAAGGGGGGGAAAAAAAAAAGAACGAAAGAAATGTTTTTTACCTGAAATGTGTGAGAAACAAAGAGAATGTATGTGTGTTTTAGTGAGAGAGTGATGATTGAAAATGATGAGGTTGTGTGTTAATAAATTATATAAGGATGGAATGCACCTAGACTTGGTGTGTGGGTTTGTTTGACTGAGTACAAGGCCAAGGAGGGGACCAAAATGATCCGCAAATAAGAGCTAAGGAAGGACTAAGCATTTCAAAATTATTTAGTACTAGTAGGGAACCAACTAGCAAAAATTAATGTTTTAGTTAGATAGAGCAATAAAGATGGAAAATGTTTCAAATGAAATTGTAAATGTCTGAGCATTCTAACGGAGGGCATGAAGGGTAACAAGAGGGGGGGGACCAATTGCTCTCGCCATTTTCTAGACATACAAAGATGCACTGATTAATTTTCTAGTATCCATGCGCACACTATAATAATTTCTAGTTATTTACGGAATAACACAAGAACTGAAAACGCGTAAAGCATTACGAAAAATTCCTAAAAATTAAATAGAGTTAAGTACATTTTTGGTCCCAGTGGTTTGGTGCATTTTCTCACTTTTGGTCCAAAAATAAAAAAAAAATTTGGTTTTGGTCCAAAACACATAGTTTTCGGCTCACCTTTTGTCAAAAGACATAGTTTCGTTACACTTTTGGTCCAAAAGACTAGCTTCGTCACTTTTAGTCCCCAAAAAATTTAGTGCAATTCACGGGATTGGACTAAAAGTGGACAGAAACTATGTTTTTGGACCAAAAGTGAACCTTTTTTGAATTTTGGACCAAAAGTGAACTCAGCTCACAAACCACAAGGACAACAATAAGTTACTACACTCATTTAAATATTATCACGAACAGTGTAAAACGATACGACAGTCAAAGACTACTAATAGTATAGTGAACCCAGAATGCTTCCAGTAATTAACCCTCAGACAATCAGCCATTATCCAAGCAACCACGGATAACTTCCCGTTAAAAGTAAAAATTCATAAAAACCTCAAAAATTTAATAATACTGAATGTAAACGGCAAAGTAGCTGACGGAAATTATAGGTTGTGACATTGTTTCCCCGATAAAAGAGCTTCAATCCCGCAGCTCAGTGATGGGTAATCATTTTCGGTGTTGTTGGGAATAGGTGTAGAGTATTTCCTTCCAAAACTGACCTTATGCGTTCCTATATGAAGGACGAGTGTCCTCATTAGCGACAAAACACTCCTGGTTAGGAGAGATCGACGTTGAAAGGAGTGCTAGGCTGCTGCTTAGATGTTTGCGGGATTCAAATCTGATAAGCGAACTGATCCTAAATTAGCGAGATAATAAAAGTTCAATATATATTAGTTCAGCATTCCTTGGTTGCTTAAAACATATCTCTCATTACATGGTGACACCTCCAACATGCCATACCTCAGCTTGAAATTCCAAAGGTATGTAGTCCACGACACATAATTTCTTTGTTAAGATCACGAATACCTAAATCGATGTCGGACTGCATGTTGGTCATTGTAGTCTTGTGTTAAAATTTAAGGTAATATTTTCCCCATTCCCATGGGGTATTTTTGATTGTACTAGTAAAACTAAATGGACTTTGTAATCACCTCCCTCATCCTTAAACACGTCAAGCACTTGTCGACATAGGTGGTGATGCCTGCTTCCATATCGGGCCAGTTGTGAAACTGCTTAAGATTATGATATATCTTATCCGATTCCAGGGTGGATGGAATAGTTAGATTTTTGTGACTCATGCTTGATCAATTCTCATAATCTCAACGCGTGTAACCAACATTATGCTTAAATGCATATAGTTCTATTTACGACTATATTTCTCAAACTCTTGTCTAGGCATGAAGGTTCCTCAACTTAACGTTTGCCTTCTTGAGACTTCTGCTTATGCCTCATGAATTTGTGGTTGTAGGTTTAAATTTATGGTCATTCACTTTAAGGCTCTCAACCCTGAGACAATTAGTAATCGATCTTTTTGTGCTTAAAGCATCTGCTACAACATTGCTTTCTAATGTGTGACAGCGAATCTTTACAAGAATCACTCAAGCAATTCTAACAATCTACGCGGTATCATGTTCAATTCCTTTTGATCTAGAATGTGTTGTAAGCTCTTATGGTTTGTAGACATGGTACGCTTCATGCGATACAGGTAGTGTTCCCAATTGATGAAGAATAATAATATTTCTCCTAATCTAAGGTCCGTGTGTCTTGTAGTTATTCTCATGAGTTTTAGTTTTCGGGAGGCGTAAACCATCACCTTCTTCTTTTGTCTCATTATAGTACCAAATCCATTATGCAAAGCGTTATAATAAACCACGAAGTTTTTCGTTCCTTCGGGAAATACTAAAATGATGCACTACAAGGTTTCTACATTACAGTTGAAAGGCTACAACTTCTTTCTCTTTCTATTTCATATTTTACATCTTCTATCAGTTTGGTTATAGGGTTTCTATAACCGTATAGAAACCATTCGATAAATCATTCGGTATGTAACCGACATACCTGAAAATATTTGTATCTTCGATGGAAGGTGGAGGCTTTGCCCTAATCCTTGATTTGACCAAATCATATGTATACGACGTGAATGTCCTGACTATCAAACAACATGGTTCGAGATTACAACTTTCAGGAGCCAAAATTCAACACCTGAGATTTGGCGTACAATCCTTTATTCTAGGCAATTTACGATAAACCAAAGGAGTTCCAGCGTACTCCTATATTAAATGCTTACATAGATAAAGAAATCAAATCTATGGATACTATCGACGAACTTATCCAAGTACGGTTATGCGATACCCTATTTCATAAGATCCACGAGCTGCAGGGTCAAACCAAATGGCATGACCTGAAACTTGAAATGTCCATAACGGGTCCTAAATGCGGTCTTAGAATATCCTTTTCTCGAACTCTAGTTGGTGTCACTAGTCCTTTGGTCGATTATCAAGTAATGCTAGATCCTTACAGTTGATCGAAAAAGATCATCTATACTAGGTAAACTGTATAGTGGTACTTTCACATTAGCATGTTTCTATTCACGGAAAGTCTGATGTACAGACCTAAGGATCCATCCTTCTTTTTAACAACAAAATCAGAGCTCTTTCGGGTGAGAACTCGGTTTTACAAATCCTTATTGAGTTTACGACATACTACGCCTGAGACTGTCAAGCTCTCTTTTCTCTCAAACACATTAACGTCCCTCCGAGTCTGCAGTTACCTCTCTAATGTACCAATCCTATCAAAAACTCTGTTTACAAGCAACAATCGGCATAATCCATTACTCCAATTTGCCTTCGAATCGTTAAAGGTTTCATCACCTAATGGGAAATACAAACGATCTTTAGATCACAATTTCTCATGGCGTGGTACTTGTCAACCAATTTATACCGATGATAACGTCGAACTACCAAGTCTTACAAGCATTAAGCCTATTTTGAATAGATGATTCAGAATATTCAGTATACAACCTTAAATGTTGGTATCAACTTCTATAATCTTTCCATCTGCTAACTCAATATAAGAAACCTAGTGTTCTACAGTAATGGGACGATGTCACTAAAAGGGCAAATCCTTAGCGGAGGTGAGGCTTCCAATCAACTAGCATCCTGTCTTTTTGCAATAAATGTGTCCACGCTTTTAACTTCAGGATCCATCAGAAGTTTTGTCGATACAAGAATCTCAAAATTTACGTGATTCTAACTCACGGAAAGGTAAATATATTAAAGGAAATCTCCTAGTTCTCCAGGTTATCATCCACTTTAAAGGATAAGTCAGCTTTACGTTCTAAGTTCTTATCAAATTTATATTTTATCGTGACTACAGGGGAGCTGTAATTTGGTCTCTCGGCTAAGTAGTGGTGTTCTATATTTATAAGACGGTGAAATATCTACTTGGTTTGGCACATACAACATTGGAAATTACACATGACAACACTACTCTGAATACGCACACAAAAAAATTAAAAAAACGACGATACATTATAATCCCATTGACAAATGAGAGAAAAAGAAAGAAAATAAAATGAAATAAGGGTAAATTGACCAAAATAATGATGGTGACAATTCCCAGCGATGGCAAGGTCCTCCTGAATAATACATAGGTGACCGAGGCTAAGTATAATTAAGGAATAAAGACGATGCAATGTTTCATTTCGTCAAAAACTAAAGTAATATGGTATTAAATTCTAATATGGTATAAACGTTAATAGTTTAGTAAGGTAATCAAATAGTATTTCGTAATAACGAAAACAAGGTAGTTTATATAACGACACAAGATATTTTTTAAAATATCAAAAAATGTTTTATGAGGTGATAGCAAAATACCTTTCTCTGGAAAATTACGTGACAGTATTAATAATATAAGCAGTTTTGGTGGAGTTCAAAAATGTATTCAAATAGTTTAACGAGTTGACAACCAAAAACTTTATAAAGTGACAAACGATAGTTTGTAAAAGACACGAAGTATTCATAAAATGGCGATGAAATAGTTTTTTTTGTAAACTGACAGCGAAAATTTTGAAATGACAATGAAATAGTTCATTGATGGAAAGACACAAATGGTTTTGTAAGATGACTGCAAAGTAGATGAAATTGGTTACAAAAGAATATAAATAACCGTAAAATTAGGTTTAGAAGATGGAAAACGAAATTAGATTATTTAAATGATAGCTAGATAAGTTATTAGGTAATAGTGAAAGGAAAATTAGTAAGATTGTGTGACAAATTAGGTTTGTAGTATGAAATCGAAATAGTTTATAAGAGTATTAGCGAAACAGATTTATAAAATCATTGAAAAAGAGCTTATAAAACGACGATAAATAATAGGTTAAAAAGATTAAAAAAGATTTAGTATTTGTTAACAAAGATGAAAAAATAGTTTACAGGGTGACCCGTGTAAACACTTAATAACATGGTAAGACAAAATGCTTTTTATAAGAATGATAGTAAAATGGTTAATAACGTGTCAGCACAATGGTCGTAAGATTGATTGGTAAAAATAGTTTAAAAATTCTAATAAAATAGTTTATGAGGTGACGCAGGAATGGTTTATAATAGATAGGGAAATGTTTAAACTTGTGATAGAGTGTGTTTGAAATAAACATAAGCTATAGCTAAACGGTTTGTAAGGTAGGCGTAAAATAGCCTATAACGCGACAACTGCTATTTTTATAAGATTACACAAAATAGTTCATAGGATAACAACCATTTAGTTCTATAAAATAGTAAAGCCGGTTTATAAAATAATAGTGAAATGTTTTGTAAGACGGTAATAAGATTGAAGGAGTAAACTTGTACATAAATTATTTGAGAATTGAAGTGTAACTAACGAAATTGTCATGACACAAAATGAACCGATGGTTTAAAAACATCCACACAATACCTGAAATTCACAAGGAAGTACTAGTGCAATACTCTTATGGTTACGGTTCAAGTCTACTTAGGTTCTACTAGGTACGATAGGAAATCTCCTTTTAAGTAATCAACATTAATTTCAACTACGGTTCGCACGGTTCAATTGACAATCACTCTTGTAATGTCCGATTTTTCCATCACTTCACATAGTCTTCAAGGATCTAAATTGTGCCATTACGGCCTCTTATGTTTGTTATGCAAAACGGGTGATCCTACAATCTCTACTCATATGCAACTCACTTGTAGTTTTGCACTCTACAGTGCATGCCTAGGTGGACGCAACTTACGTATTTGTTGTAGAAGGGAAAACTTCCTACACCTCCAAATTTTGTTATTTGATGCTATCAGTGGTGATCTCTCGACACCCTTTTGGTCGTTTATCTTGTTGGTGGCAATTCTAACTACACTTTGGATTCCTAATATACTACCATGATCCATTTACGTCATACTATGCAATTTTACCTCGTAGGACAACGATAGCTTTAAAAGCTTTAGCACTTGTCAGTTTTACAAACGCTCGCTCCTCGCTATCTCATGCTTGTCTTGTTGTTGGTATTTTTCTCAAAATCGAACGGAGTATCGAACAAATAAAATAAGTCAAATGTTTTAAAACCAAGCATTTATAGGTAACGGTTTAGAGTCGTATTTCGAAATAATCGACATGATTTCTAGAAGTTTTATAAGAGAGTACAACAAAATTTAAGACGTAATTATATGAGTAGTGTTGCAACAATAGTGGGACGTGGTTTCAAAGTCGTCTTCGGAGTCGAATAGTAGGAAAATTAATAAGGTCGGCAAACTGTAACGGGTTTCTGAAATTATGCAAAACGGTATAATGTAAAGTCGTGAAAAGTTTTAAAGGCCATCATATTACTTACGATGTTTTAGAAATAAACGAGACCATTGTTGTCATTCACAATGTCATAGTAATACACCAAGACCATTGTTTCACTTACAAAGTCTTAAAATAAAACAGACCGATGTTTCACAACATATGACTTAAATAAACTAGACCATTGTTTTCACTCACAATGTCTTAGGAAATAAATTACTAATTTACATAGAAAACTCTATATAACAACCGAGAACAAGTACTAAAGGAAAAACGTAACGCAGAAAATAATTAAACTTATAGGCTAGTAAACCCATCTAAACATAGCATTGCACAATCAAAATGTACTCACGTTTACGTCATAGCAAAAAGCATGTATAAGGCACACTAAATGATTGTAGTATCACAATACTGGTTTATAGACCAGACCTAGATATTCTACCTGGTTCTCTATAACCTTGGCTCTGAATACCAATCTGTCACACCCCAAACAGGCTTGATGAGAATACGAGTCGCGGAGGCGTGGCGTCATAATATACATCACACAAAGTACAAAGAATGACCACTAATGGACGTTTTGAAAATCATAACTCATTGTATTTATAAAAAAAATGGATAAGTCTTACAAGATTTAAAATGAAATTTAAAACGTTGCAAAAGCATAATTAAGTTTTCAAAAGACAATGAGTATTAATGATAATAAAGTCTTGAAAGATGATACCATACTTGGCACGTAAACTGCCCACATAGCACATACAGAGATTTCCAAAGCAAGTACCTTAAAAACATGCTTAAAAAACGCGCAAACATAAAGTTGTGAATTCATAGTTTTAGTTCAAACGTTTTGTAATAGTGACCACAAGATTTTATAGGAGATGCGACAGTTATAATAGATACAATTTCACATAAAAAGGTATTTACTTGCACAACTCACTGAACACCGATGCAAAATCTGATACATAGCTTTTCATATAGCTATAGGGTTGCATTGCCCTAGAAGAAATCCGACCTAAGATTTCTGATCACGAAATTCGAACATGACATATATTCGTTTAATCGGGTGACCCGTGGGTAAGTAAGTCCCAATAATATATTATTCACATCCGCCCCTCACCCGGCTCCTATATCGGTCAGAATTAACAGTTCATGATAGTTTTGGAACAATAGAGGTCTAAGCGCAACCTTAGGCCAACACGTAAACAAGGAAAAATTCTCATGAAATTACTGTGTTCGATTTAAAACAAGCAATGTTTCTCACCCAAAGTATAAAATATTTATTCAAAACGAGTAAAAGTGCGGGGCTATGAACTCACCTTATGACGAGCGTGTAGATCCAAAAAGAAATCAAACTAGTGAAAACGAATCCTCATGTCCTAGCGTGCATACCTAGCATATAGTTGTCGTTTAAGTAATGATGTACAACGGAATAAACGCTTAATGCAATGAGCTTATCACCAAGCATGAGTAGACATCTTAGGTATCCTTTTCAAAACGTACTTTATCGAAAGTTATAAAGTTTTGACACTTCACGACAGTTTGAAGCATCTTCATAATATAGTCCTTTAGTGTATTTCGTACTTTTAGTTTGTTTTATCTTTAGTGTGTTTCTGTCTTTCAGGGTATATCGTCTTTAGTGTATTTTGTATTTAGTGTATTTTGACTTTTTAGTTACCCGACACACAAAGTTTAGACCTAAAACTCGACACTTAACGTTGACCTAAACTCGACACTTAACGTTATTCTTCATTAAAAGTATATTTTTTTGACGCATTTATAAAGTTTATAAAATTTCGGCATGACCTTTCTAAAAATAATTGTCTTTCCCATTTTTATCCAACTCGCGGTGAAATATCCGTTTTATAAAAGTGCATCTTTTAATGACTAAAAAAGAAACATCCGAACGATTTTTCGCCAACACCGCAAATATTACTACAAATTCATTTCTAAACCTAAACCTCGTCGACTTCAATTTATATTCCAACAAAACAAACATCTAACTCAATCTCTTCGCCAACAATATTTAAGCTCGCTATATAATAAATCTCCGATAAATAACATAGCCGTAATAATAACAATATATATATCAAAATAGTCACAACGAATTTCTTAAAATGCAAAGTACTAACTACTTTTTTGTTCGTTTAATTTATATAAAATCTAAAAGATTAAACTTTGAGACTTGTGGTTTTATAGAAAAATAGGTAATGGTTTTCACAACGATCCGCTTTGTACACCTTGTTTTTGAATGATCATAATAACGAATATAAAAGTATAACCCCTGTTTATAAAAATAAGAGATGACATGTTAACCTCAAAGAATAGGAAGGATGTAAAATGGTGAAGATACAAAGGATGAATTACAACATGAGAGTTTTAGCTGATAACCAAATGAAAACAGCGTTGAATCAACCAAAGAATTGGTGTGGTGTTTGTTGTAGTAAGTCGTCGGCAACAAGAGGAACAAAAGTGAAAAATTGGAATGTTTTTCTAGTGTGAGAAACAAGAAGAATGTATGTGTGTTTTAGTGAAGCGTGTATGATTGAAAATGATGAGTTGTATGTTAATAAATTTTATAAGGATGGAAATGCACCTAGACTTGTGTGTGTGGTTTGTTTGACCGAGTTATAAGCCAAAGGGGGGACCAATAAAGATCAGCGTATAAGAGCTAAGGAAAGACTAAGCCATGTTCAAAATTATTTAGTACTAGTAGTGGAACCAACTAT
This sequence comes from Tanacetum coccineum, assembly GCA_026074375.1. Taxonomy (NCBI): domain Eukaryota; kingdom Viridiplantae; phylum Streptophyta; class Magnoliopsida; order Asterales; family Asteraceae; genus Tanacetum; species Tanacetum coccineum. Next base: position 27,260 of record BQNB010012272.1, on the reverse strand, counting down.
CAAAAAATTAAGATGTGTGATGGTAGGTAGCATAAGATTAAAATTTTCAAATGAATGTAAATGTGTTGTGAATTGTTAGACGCACAAGTAGGCAAGAAGGGAATCAAATGGGGGGGGGGCAATTTGATCTCCCATTTTCTAGGACATACAAAAATGCACTGATTTTCATTTCTAGGTAACCATAAGCACACACTATATAAATCTAGTTATTTTACGGAATACACAAGAAACTGAAAACAGCGTAGGAAACTTACAAAAAATTCTAAAAATTTAAATATTATCTCAAAACGTAAAAACACGACGACTGTCGAAAGACTACGATATATAGGAACCCGGAATGCTTCCGGTAATGATTCTCAGACAACCACGGGATAACTTCCCGGTTAAACGTAAAAATTACACAGAACTCATAAAATTTAAAATATTGAACAGAAACGGCAAAGTATTGATCTGAGAAATTACGGGTATGTGACAAATAGTCTATATGAACTCAAAGACAGCAAGTTTGAAAGTCTAGAAGATCCTTTGAAATTATTCAAGAAAAGATACGCATCCTTCTAAATACACTGAGCTTAAATCATAAAGAGGGATGATCTAGAAATAGATAACTCAAAGTTGATATCATTCCCATTCGTAGGTCCACAAGGACATGACGTCCCACAGATCGTATGTGCCTATACATCGATGCTGAGGAAAATGAGTTAGGGGATCTCGGTAAACCCGCTAATTATAAAGCTGCAATTGTTATACTCAGAGTCTAATAAATGTCTGAATGCTATGATGTGGAAATTCAATACATTAAAAGACAACGAAGTATTGGGACGTAGTTAGACTTCCTACTTAACGACAAAAAACCCATTGGTAGCAAGTGGCTCATCAAGAATACAGACCGGATATGAATGGATCAGTACAAACCTATAAAGCTCGTCATGTGGTGAAGGGCAATAACTCAAACCCTACTGGATATGGATTATGATAAAGACCTTCGGGCAGCGTGTTACAGACATTAGAGCTATTAGGATCTATAGCCATAGCCGCGTAATATGACTATGAGGATTTAGGCAAATAGATGTCCAGAAACAGCCTTCCTCAATGATACTCTTCGAACAGAGTTTTACATGGAGCAACCTGAAGGTTTTGTCCCATCCAAATATCAAACCGAGTATGCAATCTAAACGTCTCCTATATAGCTAAAGCAAGCATCAAGGGCAATGAAATAAACAATTTGATGATGAAATAAAAAAAATGGTTTCACTCAAAATCGTGATGAGCCATGTATATATCTAAAAGCTAGTGAGAGTAATGTCACTTTCCTAATCTTGTGTGTCGATGACATATTGATCATGGAAACAAATTCCAATGTTACAAGAATGTGAAGTCCCTACTGGAGATGTTTTGCTAAGAAAGATTTAGCTAAGCTGCATATATTCGAGGGGGTGTGGGTTTGTGGAGGGTATCCTTGGAATCAGATGCTACATAGGATTGATCTCAACGTTTTTTTTTTTAATTGGTTTATGCCAAAGTGCTTATATCAAAAAAATCTTAAAGCGTTATCAATCATGGAGATCCAAACTTATTGGTGGGGAAAAAAGGTATTAATCAATTTTTCCCCCCATACAATAAAAGCTTAGATTGATTAAATCACATGTGCTTCAACACCAGCTGAATTGAAGCACATAAAAATGTTTCATATGCCTTCGGCTGCGGGTTCTATTATTAAGCTGTGAGATGATACTCGCCCACAAAGTTGCGTTCGCAACAAAACATAACAAGTCCGATTTCAATAGAATCCGGGTGATCTTCTACACTGGACAATTGTTAAGAAAATTCTGAATGTACCTTAGAATACTAAGTACATGTTTCTAGTTTTCGGAGTATCTAAAATGAGAGCTTAGGGTTTCTTGCTACACTGATGCTAGAAGATCAGATGGATAGCTAAGAACTCAAAGTCTCACACAGGATATGTTGTTTGTTTAAATGGGTGTGCTGATGAAATGAATACTGCCAACAAAACAGTATTCGCAACTTTATGCATCTGCAGAAGCTTGAGTGCTTATAATGCTTCTAATGAGGCTGTTTTGGGTTAGGAAATTCATTTCTTGGCTTGTGGTTGTTCCACACAATAAAGAACCCAATAAGTATGTATTTGTGGATAATACAAGGGAGCAATGTACATAGCTAATGAATCTGTTATCACAAAAGCTATTAGACATTTCCGTGCCAAAGTTCACGACCTTCATGAAGGTTATAAGAGAATTTGGTGACATAAAGTTAGAAAACGTCACACATATTGACAACTTAGCAGGATCCCGTTTTACTAAAGCGTTGGCTTTTCCAAAGCATCTCAAATAAACTAGGAATATCGGAATTCTTCCGCTAAAGTCCTCCATGTAAATTTGTGTTATTAGTTTATTTGGATAATTGGGATTGTAAAACAATTTTCAATTTCTGACGAATAAAGAAAAACTTTGGTATCTTATTGTCTAAAAAATAAAATTGTTTTACAATCCCAATTATCCCAATAAGCTAATAAACACAAATTTACATGAACAATAGCCTGGAAGTCATTCCGATATTCCAAGTATATTTCTGAATGCTTTGGAAAAGCCAACGCTTTTGTAAACGGATCTGCTAAGTTGTCATATGTGGAACGTTTTTTCTAACATATGTCACCATATTCAATAACTTCAAGAAGGTAGTGAACTTTGGCACCGGAATTCTAATAGCTTTAGTGAACCAGATACATTAGCTATGTAATTGCTCAGTATTACACAATACATACTTATGTGTTCTTTAATTGTGGGAACAACACCCAAGCCCAAAATGAATTTCCTAAACCAAACACTTCCTAAGAAGCATTATAAGCACGTCATTCCTTCTTGCATATTAAGTTATCGAAAATGCTTTTTCTTGCAGTCTTTCCAATCATCAGCACACTCCATTTAAAACAACACAATATCCTAGTGTGAAGACTTTAGGTCATTAATCATCCATCAGATATCGTACATCATTGGTAGTCAAGAAACCCTAAGCCTCTCATTTTAGACACCTCCGTAAACTAGAAACATGTCCTTAGTTATCCTAAGATACTTCAGAATGTTCTTAAACAATAGTCCAGTGAATATCACCCGGATTCAATTGAAAATTCGGCTTGTTATGATTTGTAGCGAACTCAACATGAGGGCGAGTACACTCACACATACATAATAAGAACCCCAGCCGAGATAGAAACATTTAGTAAGTGCTTCAATTCAGCAGGTGTATGAAGCACCTTGTTGATTTACTCCAAACTAAGCCTTTCTTGTATGGGACACTTCCACTTGGATTTCTCCATGTGAGTAACGCCGCTTTAAGATTTTTTCGATATAAGCACTTTGACATAAGCCAATCAACCGTCGTGATCTATCTCTGTAGATCTTGATTCCAAGAATATATGCAGCTTCACCTAAATCTTTCATAGCAAAACACTTTCCAAGGTAGGATTTAACATCTTGTAACATTGGAATGCTGTTTCCCATGATCAATATGTCGTCGACATACAAGATTAGGAAAGTGACATTACTCCCACTAGCTTTTAGATATACACATGGCTCATCAGCATTTTGACTGAAACCAAATTTCTTTATTTCATCATCAAAACGCTTATTCCATTGCCTTGATGCTTGCTTAAGCCCATAAATGGAACGTTTCAGCTTGCATACTCGGTTTGGATATTTTGGATTGACAAAACCTTCAGGTTGCTCCATGTAAACCTCTTCATTAAGATATCCATTGAGGAAAGCAGTTTTGACATCCATTTGCCAAATCTCATAGTCATAGTACGCAGCTATGGCTATAAGAATCCTAATAGCTCTAATGTCTGCAACAGGAGAGAAGGTTTCCTCATAATCAATCCCTGGGGTTTGAGTATAGCCCTTCGCCACAAGACAAGCTTTATAGGTGTGTACAACTCCATCCATGTCGGTCTTTTTCTTAAAGAGCCACTTGCTACCAACGGTTTTGCCATTAGGAGGAAGTTCAACTAAGACCCAAACTTCGTTGTCTTTCATGGATTGCATTTCCACATTCATAACATTAAGCCATTTATCAGACTCAGGGTCTAACAATGCAGCTTTATAGTTAGCGGGTTCACCGAGATCCCCCAACTCATGTTCCTCAGCATCGATGTATAAGCACATACGATCTGTGGGATGGCGTGTCCTTGTGGACCTACGAATGGGAATGATATCACTTTGAGGTTCATCTATTTCTAGATCATCCTCTTCATGATTTAAGCTAGTGTCTATAGAAGGATGCGTATCTTCTTCTTGAATAATTTCAAGATCTTCTAGACTCCCACTTGCTTCTTGATTTATAAGACTATTCTCTAGGAATTCAGCATTCCGAGCAACAAATATTTTGTTCTCGGGTGGCGTAGTAGAAAGATAACCCCCATCTGTTTCATTTGGGTATCCAATAAAGAATCCAATTAATAGATATGGAGTTCTAATTAACGTTCTCGCTTAACAAGTGCTCACAACCCCCAAATTTTAAGTAAAGATAAACCTTTGGGGCTTTGCCCATTGCCATACTTCATTATGTGTCATTCTCACATTCTTCAGTGGAACCATGTTTAAGAATGCGTTTGCCAGCAGACTTCAAAGGCATAATCCAAAAAGGACTCTGCAGAGCTGGTTTGACTCATCATGATATGAACCAATTAGTAGGGTTTATTTCTCCTCTCAGACACTCCATTTTTGTTGTGGAGTGTAAGGAGGAAGTGCGATGGGCAATATATCCCAGCTCCTGAGATGTGATCCAAAAACTCTGACTCATATATTCGCAGCCCACGATCATTAACTCCGTATGCGAATTTGAACTGGTCATTTCTGAGTTTGTTTTCTACTTCCTTTTGAAAGCACTTTTGAAAGTTTTCAAAACTAATGTTTCTGTTTCAGCAAATAAACATAACCGCACTATAGATAAGTCGTCAGTGGTGAAGGGACGAAGAAGCTAGCTCCCTTGTTTTGACACAGTTCTAATATGGTCCACAAACACCCTTCGATGAGTATTAAACCAAGTAGTCTTTAACCCCTTGACCCTTGAATTTGTGCTTAGGTTTTCGTTGCCATCTTTTCCGCAGGACATGCATGAAACACATTTATGCAAAAGATGTTTGTCAGTTGAATAAGAGTCCATATGTTTCAAGTCTTCTCATATACGCGTTTTTGCTAATGTGTCAAGATGACAGTCGCCAAAAGCGACGTCGAGATCCAAGTGGTTTTGGCACAGTTTATTGCTACAGCATACATTAGAACAATCGATTTGTATTAGTAATTAGACAAATCAATTTCAAAAATACCATTCCTTGGAATAGCACTAAAATAAACAACATTATTCCTAGAAACTAAAATTGTATTATTCCTAAAACGGTTAATAAAACCATCATCATTCAAACGGGAAACTGAAATGATTCCTTAGTGAGACAGAGAGTTGCATAGAATGACATTTATGTAAAACTAACTAGTCCACTAGGGAGTACACAAGTGATTAGATCCAATAGACTTCAACGGCTGCATGAAGACATGCCACGTACAAATCTTAAAGCGCTAATGCTTTAGCTTCCTACTTCCCCTAAGACCCTGAGTAGTTATACAGATACCACAACCCGTGTCATAAACCCAAGTGTTATTAGGAAAAGTATAGAGTTCTATGGTGAAGATAACTGAAGTGCTAGATCCTTGAGATAGCTTCTTGTTCTTCAGCAACTCGACTAAATATTAGGGACAGTTCCGCTTCCAATGACCTACTATTCACCGCCCTGGTGACAGATCCGTCCTTTGTTTTTGTTTTTTTTTTTACTAGGGAATTATCTGCTTCTTTGGTAGACGGAGAATCTTGGGCTTAGGAGCATAAGCAAGCTTATAGACTTCCCTTTCCCATGATTGTTTCCCCTAGCAGCCAATTGTGGTTTCTTATTTTTGTGATTTTTCTTCTTTTGGGACCTTGTTTCTTCTATAATTGCATGAAGTGCCAGGTGCATCATTCTTTGTAGTAGAGTATGCTCATGAGCATTAAGCATGACATGCAAATCATTTACCGTCTTCCCCATGCCGCGCATATTATAGTTTTGCACAAAGCTGTCATATTCCTTTAGCAGAGAGACCAATATGAGGCTCACTACTAGGCTTAGTGACACAGGATGACCCAGACGCTCCAAATTGGCTATATAGCTCTTCATATTTAGAACATATGAGCTTACAAACTGTCCTTCTACCTGATTGCATGCGTGAAACTCTCTCATAGTTTGAAGAAGTTCTTGTTCTGCTTGTTGAGAAAAAAAAAGGTTTTTTAACTCCTTGTCGCATATGTCAATAAGCATGAGAACAACAATTTCCTTTTGTCCTTTGATCCATGTAGCGTGAGCTGCAAGAGCTTCGGGAGGAACTTGTTGTCCAGCAAAAGCTGGAACAGGAGCAGCAGGGATTGGATGCTCTAGATAGTTTAACTTATCTTTCGGCTTAATAGGCACATTTGAAAATTGTCGGTAGACAGTTCGGTAAAGTAGGTCTAGTTAATTTATGTTTCTCAAAGAAACCCTTGAAAACTGAATTGTTTATGACTGTGAGTAGTCATCTACAATAGAAAAAAGTTCAAATAATTAGTATTTTTTGACAAATTTTAAATTCTCAAATGACATTAACTTTACACCGATTAAATTACTAATAAGTCTAAGTATCCAATACTTGACCTCCCATTTTAATTACGAACCATGGTCTGGCCATGCGATATATCAACAAGTTGGAGGCAAGAGGGTAAGCGACGTAGCGTTATTTTCATTGTTTAAATGCAAACTTTAGATTTATGGACACATGACATTAGTAGTAATCATTATAGTAATGTCATGTACAGGTTTTGTCTCATTTTATGGCTTCGGCGTCCAAGTCTGACCAGGTAAACTAATTAAGGTGCCACCAAAAAAGATACGTGCAAAATTTGACATAGATCTGACCTATGAAATTTTTTGCCATGGGTTGGAAATGCCCTAAGGTCAGATCAGAGAAGTCAAACCAAATGCACGTGTTCTTAGTTTGGTTGGCATTGACTTAAAATTTCACATAGGGGTATTTCACATATGTTATGCAAAAACATGTGTTAATATGGTGCTAAAAGGAAGCATGCAAACATCCTTAGTAGCACAAGTTAACGAAAGTTTTGTTTACAACCCATCGTATCAAAAGCTGCTCGGTAGCTTCATTGAACGCACAAAGAAGGGGAAGCAAACGACGGGTCAGGTGCGCAAAGCATATTAAAAACCTGATTCTTATAGGGAAAAGCAAAATTGGATGAAATCAAATGAAAAGAATGATGGAAAGCTTACAATAGATGTTGTTGATTGTCTTGTTAGCGAAAGCCCCTTGTGAATTTTAGTTAATTAGGCGATTTGAAGAATTGTTGTTGAAGGTTTTTGGCTATGGTGTTCGTTCACAGTGGGTAGGAGAAGAAGGAGAAGAAAAAAATAAAGTTTGGGTATATAATTTCGACAAAAAGGGGGTGTTTGTTTTTCCAAATAGGCGGTCCTCTTAATTAATTAAGGGGGGCGCCCATTTTACACGGTCGTTCCCCTTAATTTTAAGGGGGCCGCCCTCTGAGAAAAAAAAATCTTCGATTTTTGGCCAGTTTTTGTAAGAATGGTTATTGAAAATTATTAATTAACTTTTTTTAATTAAAAAGTTTCTTTGACTATTTCAGATGAGATAATCAAAACGTCAATTCGAGAGGTGATTTAGAGATTGTGGAAAACGTAGAGGGGGGTGAATAGGTTTTTGTTTAAAAATCAAAAACTTTTCGTATTAAATCCCCGATCAATCGCAATGTAATATGAAAAGTACCAAACTAATATGTGTTTATCGAAAGCATAGAATAACAAGTAGTCCACAACGACAATCATAAACATAGAGAACACAAAACAATGGTTAAACAAAAAGCTCACACGTACCATGCCTTAACTTTTCCGCAATAAGCTGTTTAGACTATTGTGATTCATGATCATCACAATCAAAAACCCCACACAACAAGCTATTATTATGCAAGGCAAAAAAAAATGTAAATACATAAATGGAAATAAAGGGTTAATGCAAAATTGTAAGGGAAATGCAAAAGAACATGTTGATTTATAATTGTTTTCAGGACCACAAATGCTCCTCTGCCCTACTCACTCACCATACCAAATTGAAGTTTACTTAATAGATATAAACAAGTCTTTTCTTGGCGTGATGAAAAACATTACACAACGTTGCTTATACTTTTTCCGGTACAAAGCTAATACACGTTTCTTTACAAAACCGGGTAGAGCCAGCCCATCATCGCTTAACTTTATACGATTAAAAGCTAGATACCGAGTCCTTACAACCAGGGTAGTTAGAACCAACAAACAATCATGTTTTTTATGGCGCAAACACGATAAACCATCTATTCCTAATTTGGGATTCAAAAAATGTGATCCAATGTTGATCAAGACAAATGTGTTAATGGATACAAAATGCCTAATCTAAATTAAACTTCCTTTAATGGAAGCTTTTAAGGATGATGATGATGATGATGTTGATGATGATCTCTATTTATGTGGATCTTCATTGTATTGCTGCGTACTAGTGGATTGGAACATGGGCAAGATCTTTAAGGCTTGCTTTGGTGGATCATCATAGAAGTTTGCTTTCAACAAATAAAAGTTAGAAGAATTTGATTTTCATATGCAAAAAGGAAGTGATAATAAGTGTGTTTTCTACTTATTCTAAATGTCTGCTACTGATCTAAATGAGTGAGAAATGCAGAGAAAAATATGTGAAAGGTGTGTTCAAATGGTGAGAAATAGCATGGTATTTATAGGCTGAAAATCCACTGTAGCCCGGTTCCGCCGGTGCTATTGAAGAAGGGCACCGGCAGCCAAAAGCAAGGGCACCGGCCTACAGTAATACAATCTAAGTTTTGATTTGCAAAATCTTGAAAGATCTTATGTAATCTTGGAGAGATTTTTTTCCAGATTTAGATGATGTAATGCATGATGTAAAAAATCATTTTCTATTCTATTTTCCTAAAGTAAAAAAATAACTTGTATATTTAAAGTGTAAGTAAACTTTTGTAAAGTAAAATGTCTAGTTGAGTTCTTGTCAAAATAAAGTTTACTTGTTTAAATAAAATACTTGTAGATGCAAATGTGAAATGAGGTTTGATCATAATGCAACATAACAAACATGTACGAACCTGTGTTGTAACATACGAGGATTCGAGACGTCAAGAGTTGTTGATGTATGTTGAGACAAAATATGATGATGAGTAACTTGTATATTTTACGTTATGTATTACAAGTTACATGTTGGTCATTATCAAAACAAAAGAGAATGTGTAGATTAAATATCATAATATTTGCACTAACAATCTCCCCCTTTTTGATGATGACAAACAAATGTGTAAACGTAATATATCGTAAGATGTAAAGTTACTTGTATTCTCTTACTACCTTTACATAACCATCTTTGTTTACACTCTTCTCCCCCTTTTATCGAAGCAAAAAGGGTGTGTCCTTAGAGTTTAACTTCATTCATCCCAAAAAGATGAGCTTGCATCATCCATGGTGAAGTTTATTTGCCTAATTCAATCCTTTATGATTGTTGAATCCTCTAGGTTATTTTCCTTGGTTTATAGCGGATCCTTGGATCAAATTTGAAAGTTTAACCTACAACATGGTTAGTTCTGTGCAACATATATAAAAAAAATTATGAAAACTATACGATGAAGAAAATGACATCTTCGCAAAGGATTGTAGAAGAGTAAGAATGATGATGAGTGCGTGCATGCTCCCCCTTGACGAGTGCTCCCCCTAGATTGAGGCGTCAAGATATGATGAAAAATAACATGTGCCCTTTAAATGCTCGATGAAAGCTCCCCCTTACTTGAGGGTGTCAAGTATGATCCTACAAAACAAAAATTAGTGCAATAACAGGTTTTGTCCTTAGACAAATATGTCATATACAACAAAATGTATAGACGACTTAATATGACGAATGCTCCCCCTTGCTCGAGGGCGTCAAGATGATCCTACAAAAAGGAAAAAGAATGATGCAAACTTCATCCTTGGATGAGTAAGCCATAGACCACAAGGTTGTATATGCTTGAACCTAAAAAGAGATGATATGAGAAGGAAAATTTCATCCGTAGACAAGAATGCCGAACATACTAAAGGTAGTAAGGGTGTGTTTGAGAATGAGATGCATTTCATTACAAAATTCACTTGGCTTTTGACAAAAGAGGCTTACGAGTTTCAAGATATGTGAGAAGATAAGTTCGATGGGGTCCGAGATTATGGCAAGTTGTGAGGATTGTTTGGATGGAGAAGGTGAGGTGAAGGTTGAATCAATGGGTGGAGGTGTTGTTTTAGGAGTGGTCAATAAATCACTATTGCGATGAATTGGTGAAATGATCGGTGAAAGAGGGAAAGTCGAGATTGGAGAAGTTGGTAGAGGTCCCGATGTATAGTCCGATGGAGGTGAGAAAGGTTGGTAGGGAGGTGACGATGTTCGCGAATTGTTGAAATAACATGGCCTAGCGCTTATTCTAGTGGTTCTTTTGAGGTTGACTTTGTTTTCTTTAGGCATAGTGTAAAAAGGATGATGAGGAGAAGATGAGAATGAGTTCCTTTTATAGAAGAATTTTGAGAAGGTTTTAATGCATTGTTTTTACTTGTTTAGGAAGAATCTAATGATTAGATTATGTTAGAGGTCAACTTCTATTATTAGGGACTAAGTGATGTGACATGGAGTGATGTGACTAGGGACAAGGTGAGGTCAAAGGTGGTGGAGTTGACTTTGGAGTGATCAATAGTTTGCTTGGAGAGATTCTCGGAGAGGTGATGGGAGAGATGGAATGAGACATATTTAGTGATGATGGAGGGACAATTAGGTAGCCAGTTGGTAGAGATAGTGGTTGATTGTGAAAAGATTTATCATGATTTTTCTCGTAAGAGAGGCTTAATGGATGACTCAATATTGACAGACGCACGAAGGTTTATCTCAAAACCTTACCTTGCTGGTTGATGAATAAATTGAGGAGATAGACATGATAAATTTATAAGTAGTGAAGTATGGGGTGGAAGATGGTGATGACAAAGCAAGCAACTAACAATGTATGCTGCATGTATGAACATGTAATGAGAGATATAGATTGGTGTATGATAAGAGCAAAAATTAACTTGATGAAGAAAAATGATCTTTACCAATCTACAAAAAAGGAGTTAGTCCTACATAAAGTAAGAGCAAGAATATCATTTAACAACATGATAGATCAAACATACCAACACATATGAATGATACTTGGTCAAGTATTATCACACGAAGGACTAAACAAGCAAACTCATATATAGACATATAAAAGCAGAACATGTTCGCAAATAGAAACACAATTAGAAAAAATTTTAAGCTAAGAGAGGAGGAGGGAAAAAGTTGAAACTAGCTTAAACAGCTAGTCTTATGGAAGAGATTCAACAGTTAGGACATATGATTTTACACTATACTAGACATAGACAATCGAGACGCATGATTAGCATAAAGATCAAGCATAAGCAAACAAGCATTCAAGAAATTCAAACATAAATGATACAAGGAAAATCAACATTCATACAAGAGCATGTTCCAAATAGTTCAACCAAACACAAGCATAAGGAAGAAGATCATTTAGATTAGAAATTCAATTGCACTAACAATGATGCGAAAGATTTGCAATGAAGGAAACAAATAAGCACGAAATCTCATATTGCTTTTGAGTTCGTTCATTTTTCAAAAATAAGTATCAACCTTGTTGTATTGTTCATCCGCTTGTTTGTCGATTTTGGTTCTTAATTAAAACAATACAATTTAAAAAATACTTTGACACAACATAGGTGCACAAGTAGCAAGAAAATCATGTAGCAATGTCATGTAAGGAGCAAGATGAAAAGATCATGTGAATCACTAAAGCATCAAAATTATAGATTTAAGGAATGCCAACAATGAACAAGAGCAATCAAACATGCATATATCCATATC
>BQNB010012272.1:0-15169 GCA_026074375.1 Tanacetum coccineum | reverse complement strand
ATTTAGCTTAGGATAGAGCTTATTTGAGCTTATTAGCTTTTTTAGTTTAGCATCTTAAGTTTAAAAGCCTTTTAGGTAAGTTTAGCTTATTTTCTTTGCTTATTTTAGTTCCTAGGTGCTTATTAGGGTTAGGGTATAATCTATTTTTAGCTTATTTGTTATTATGAGTGCTTATTTAGTCTAAAAAATGCCAACAATTTAGCTTTTGTAGACTTAGTGTAAAAAGCCAATTATGTCACTCTTTTTAGCTTATTTCTGGCTTATTTGAGCTTTTAATAAAAAGTGTTTTTACAAAAAGTTATTGTTTTGAGCTTTTAAACAAGTTTGTAAAAAAAATGGCAAATAAAAAACATTGGGAAATTAGGAAGTCTAGGGTGAGCAAGGCTGGAACCCTGGACCTCACCAACCTCAACCAACGTTTTTAACACACACCACACTACCACTAGCACCAGTGGGGCCATCTGGTTTTTGTTTGCAACATTAATTAGTTAACCCTTTTTAACCCTTTTTAGTATTCAGCCCTTTTTGCTTATTAGCAGCTTATTTTGATAAGTTGTTTGACCCAGCTTATTTTTCTTAGATTTAGCGTAGTTCAAGCTACGTTTTGTAATTTTTTCAAATTTTTTTATAAATAGTTTAGTATTTTTAATATTTAATTTAGATTAAAACTGTTTTACTTCATAAAAAAATTTAAAAAAAGTCAAAAAAATATAAATCTTTTTTTTAAAATTTTCTTTTATCATTTAGGATTGTTAAAAATTAATTTTGCTTTCGTAGGGTTAAATTTGTAGAATTTAGTTTTTAAAGAACGGGATTTGAATCCCGTTATCGTTTTTAGTGTTTTAGCTTAAATTGCTTTTGTTTTAGGGTTTCTTTTATTGGTTTTTTGCATTTTAAATTGTAAAAATAGAATCCAAACCAAAAAATCATTGAATCATTCAAAAACGCGATCACGAACTTAATCCCGATTCTCAATTCACACCTCATCGGGTACGACCCGGGAAGTTTTTTTAGGGTTTTGCTTTGGTTAAAAGTAAATCTTTTAAAAGCCTCACGGAATTCTTACTCTTCTATAATTGATATTATCTTATTATATATTTATATTATATTATATTTATATATATTAAGTGACGATCAAAAGGCTACCAACTTTCTCAAAAAACACAGGATTTTACAGTGCACGAATAGGCAAGGGGCCTACGTTCTGAGACAGTTTACCACTACGCATTTAATGCGGAACTCAAACGGTTCTTATTTTCAAAATATAAAACAATTTTGTGGTATAAACTATCATTTTCTTGCACAAACACTTCACTTTTTACACAATCAAAACCCTAAAGTCATTTTCATCATCTCTCCCAAAACATTTTCATCAAACATAAAGCAAAATCCTTTATCTTTTAACAATAATGGCTTCAAAATCATATTCACAACAAACCAAAACACAAGTCAAACCTGCATTAAATGTCAATTTTGAGTGTGACAAAGGTATCATCGCTTTTAACAATGGCATCGCGTTGTTAGAGCACTCAAATCCTTTATACCTTCCCATGCTCACATTTTTGTCAAACTGTTGCGTGTCTACTGCTTTAACCAAATAACCATCGGCATACTACTATTAATACCTTAGGGAATTTTGGTATTCTACTGAGGTAGATGCAACAAACACAATCACCTTCACCTTCTCCAGTTTTGATAAACCACTCTCTTTTAACCTTGATGATTTTTCCTCCATTGCTAGCTTAAAATATAGTAAGAATTATGTTTCTATACCACAAAAGTAGACGGTGAGGGTTGGGTTAGCAACCCTGGGACTTGTTGACGAGAAAGATTCCACCCTTTCATCTATTGATCTTCTCAACTCGTCTCTATTAAGAATTAGATACTTCTCACTGATTTGGAGGGTTCTTATGCTACATATCGTCAAGTGCCTAGGAGGTATGCATGGATCACATGATCAACTGAATATCAACCAGCAAGTGATTGCAAATAGCTTATGTTAGGGTTTGAATGTTGATATTGGTAACATTCCCTTCTCTGGTCTTGTTGCCAAACTTATAAATGGAAGAAGAAATGGGAAGCGAATGTTTGCTATTCTAGATATTTGTCTCCCATCATTGAACATCTATTAGGAAAAGACTACAAGAATGATAAGCTCAAGACTTTTTATACCCAATCACATCTCAGCCGCTTCTTTTAAAACTTCATCTGTAAATGAGGTTGCTTTGATCCCTCATATGCTAAAAGTGGAAAACATTTCAATTGAGCCTGAATAGACTTTGTTCCTTTCTTCTAATGAAGTGAAATCTAGAAACACCACTAAAAATTCCTTGTCCAAGACCACTGTGCAGCCTGTTGGTCAGCCCAAAGCATCAAGAGGTCAGAGAAGAAGAAAATCCTATCTTCCCCTGAACCAAAGACTTCTAAAAATGCCAGGGAATCCCAATCAAAGAAACAAGTTGTTGAGACTCAGCATGCTGAGGAATCAGTAGCCATCGCTAATTCCACCAAGAGTCTAGAGGCCTCCGAATCAGCAGAGGAGCTAAGGAACCAGCTTGAACCAGCTGATGCCAAAAAGGTAAAAAAAAATTAAGGGGCACCACAAGCAACAACTCTCAAACTTCTCTAGGAGAGAGTGGTGAAGATAAGGGTTACCCTCGATCCAATAGAGAGTTAGAGTCAGAATATTCATTTACCATATCTTCTGTACACTCTGATTCTAGACTAGGGAATGATATACTCAGGTTTATAATGCTTGATGTTGACCCTGAAAAAGACCCTAGACTTTGCAAGGACACACAACATCCTACACATGAAAGTTAGACCCTATGAGTGCTTGAACTTCACTCTGCCTAAGGGTTCACTGAATCACAATCAAAATAGTCTTAAGGTCTTAGACCTTCGAGGGGACTGAATAATCACACTCAGACTTCTTAGGGGCAGTGTATCGGCGATCCTTCCTTGCATTACAAACTCACACATTAAAAGAGTCCTAGAAGTCTTAGACTTTTAAGGGGACTGAATAATAACCCTCAATCTTCTTAGGGGAAGCGTACTGGCGATCCTAACCTTCATTACAAATTCACCTTTTCAATTAACCATTTTATGCAGGAACAAGTAACAATAGTTGAGGAGGTTATAGAGGATCCTCTGGCCATAAACTCTGGGATCAATTCAATGGAAAATGTCAATCTAGATGAGTTGTTATAGGATCAAAATATGTATATGAAGGGTGAGGAAAGTCCTTTTGACACTGAGCTTGAGATCAGGTTCAGCGGGAAATTAGATCAAGAAATGAATGTTGATGCTGATATTACATTCATTGGATCTTCCTCTATTGATCAAGACATGGAAGAAGCTGATTCTAAATTAGAATCTATGCCTGATGATAAGGTCATGTCCATATCAAGGAATGAAGATGGCGATTGTTGATCCCACTTGAATATATCTTGCTTAGCTTGAAAAAGGCTTAGTTGTATTGAATAAATCCAAGACAACTATGGTAGAAACTTTGATTGAATATATCAAAGATTATACGGAATCTAGTCTATGATACTAAGAAGAATAAGTAATAAAAAAGTAACAAACAAGATTGTATAATACCAAACTTTAAGCCTTAATGTATTAATACGAACACTCTTAATAGTGTTAGGGTTATATAAAACCTTGAAGCTATATATGACTAAATATGAAGAATGAGATATATGAACTACATGCCCTAGGGTCTCCTTTTATATACCAAGGAATCCTAATGGGCTTACAATGCGTTTTCTACCATACATATCTTTTCCTAAAATATCCCAAACATATCTCTTTAGCAGTACTAAAACAGACTAACAGTACTAACTAAGTGTACCATCATAAACTCTTTTAGCAGTAGTAACATTTTGTACTGGCAGTACTAATATTACACTAGCAGTAGTAATGACTTGGAACTTTTTCTTCAATCTTGAGTAGCAGCAGTAACTCCAATCAGCAGTTGTAACTTGAACCAGTAGTAGTAACAGTTAAGAATCCTTTTATTCCCAACAATCCTCCTCTAAACTTGATATTTATCATATTAATCATCAAGTTTCTTGAATAAAATCTTCTTGAACCTCAGGAGGATATATCCAAACATCTTTCTACTTCTTGTACTGTGACTTGATAAATCTGAGGAGCTCAAATGCCATTTTACGTTCATGATCAACTTCTAGCCTCCTATTCAACATTCTTGAAAGCATTTCTTGTGTAAGCGGATATTTCTTTTTTACCAGCATGTGAATTGTAATTCAAGTATCCATCAATAATAAATGTACTCCACATGAATCATATAACCTCCAGCTTATCAATGTGTAGTTCTGTTGAGCTTTCTAGATTTCATCTTCCTCACTTGGTTCAAATAAAGTGATGAGATCTCCCCAAAGTAATCTGTCATATCCTTTTGGGCTTGTTGACTTAAATCTTTCCTTTACCAACCTGTATAGATCTAACACATATTGTCTGTCAAAATCATCAAGCATTGCACAGAATATTTTGTAATATTTAGTACTTCTATCAGCCCTGATGATATGATAATACATCTTGTCTTCTGCTAAAATATGTGTCTTCCAGCCAACTATTAGATATTTTGTAGCTAAAGATTCAATATTGACAGCACTATCATCACCTGGAACTATCTCTAAACAAGCTTTAAGCTTTGCCTTCTCAACATCATCCTCTATCTTCTGTCTCTTGGCACTTTCTTTACTAGGCCTTTCAACTGCTTTCTTTCTACTGCTTTCAGTATCCATAGGAACAAAATCATTTACCTGTTTGTAAGCTTTGTCAAACATTTGCTTAATTGCATCAAAGCTTTTACCCTTGAAATCCTTATCCTTGTATCCTGACATATGCTTCATGTAGGTACACAATTTCTTTCTTTGTTCTACTTTGGTAGATGGTTTGTTCCTTTGCTCTTCAACTCTTTTTGCAGCAAAGAATTTCTTTCTAGCTGCAATAAATTCCATTAGCAGTCTAGCTCTATCTTCAACAGACATCTATTCTCTCTCTTCTGCTTGAAGCATTTCACCTAATTGAGCATCTGCATCTATTCTTGCTTCAATGATATCCTATTCTTCAATTAATGCAGTATTACTAGGTTCTTCTTCTCTTTTTCTTTCAATCCTGACTTCTTCATCTAACTCTGCTTGAAGTCTTTTAGCCATATTAGCATCATATTTTATTTGATCTTTGCCTTTCACTTTCACTGGTTTCTTAGGCTCTTGCATGATCCCTTTTCCTTTATCTTTTGGATCAAGTTGTTGTTGAGGTGGTACTATTGGTCGTTGTTGAGGTGGTACTATTGGTCGTTGTTGAGGTGGTACTATTGGTCTTGTAGCAGTCTCACTAGCTTCTTTCATAATCACTCCTCTTGTTAGTCTTGTAGCAGTCTCACTAGATACTCCTTTTTCTTTGAATTTTCTTTTGATTTCACACTTCTCATTTTCATAAGGGTCTGAGTAATTGTGAGATCTTCATCTTCAATAAAAGTTGTTGTTGTTGTTGGAGGAGTACTTGGTTCAGCAGTACTAATAGATACACCAGCAGTAGCAACTGGTGTACTCCCCTGAGTCATTGCATCCTCTTGAAACCATGAAATCCCTTCATCTTGGTTAATTTCATTCCTCCCCTGTTTGGATGCATCCTCCTGATCACCCAAACTCTTTTCAGCAGAAGACTCTATCCTGACTTTGAATAACCTCCTCTTGAGTTGTGGAGTTCTTGACTTTTTCTTCTTTTCTAACTTCTTGACTCTCTTCTTTAGATTAGTAAATTTCAAATCCTGAGTAATCTTTATATTTTCCAAGGCAAGAACTCTTTCAGATAATTTTATATAAATGTCTATCAATTCTTTTAGTTTCATACTGTCCTCCCCACTTCCAAATGTGTTAAATCTTAAGAGAGGTGGATCATTGGACTGTTTAGACAACCTCTCAAACCAAGTTTGAGCAGGTCTGTCCCCGAACATGGTATCTTGACGCCTAGGACCACTACCTGAACCAGTTTCCTGAGGAATAAGCTCATTAAGTGTTGCCATGGATTGGGTCCTAATAATGTTACCACTGCCCTGCTCTGCATCTAAGCTAATAGCAGTAGCGGCAGCCCTTTCCATACTATCTCCGCTCTCCTCATAGACAGTCTCATCTGCTACAAGGGTAGTAGGTCCATGATTGGTCGATTTTACACTATGTATATAATATATAATAAAATATATAAAATATATATAAGTCTAAAAATCAACAAGATCAATGATACCGAGAAGTAGTATAGAATGTTCCCGGGTCGTTTATCCCCAACGAGGCTGGAATGGAAAATCGATACAATCAATTTTTGGCGCCGTTGCCGGGGAGGCTATGAAATGACTATCGTTACGTTTGTCAGTTTGTGTTTGTATATGTGAATATTTTCTTTTATAAAAAACATAAAAAATAAAAAAATATTTTTTATTTTCTTTTATTAGTATAATTGTCAGATAAAAACCAAAGAAAAAAACCAAATATTAAAAAACATTTGTCCATAAAAATAAAGAATAAACTTCACAATTAGTAAAAATACCAAAAATATAATATTTCAACAGAGGTATTATCATAATAAATTCCGGTGAACTTGTTGGTTCCCAACTCGAACAAAAGATTTAAAACTTGCCTTTGTGTCACTTGTGAAATACGGCTCACCTCTAATTGATAAACTAACTTTAGAGGGGTATAAGGAGGGTTGTTCCGAGGATACGGACCCCGAAAGGAGAAGGTTTTTAATAGCTTCGCGCTTTCCCGCTCCTCCCTTCCTTTGTGCATTTGTCTTTTAAAGAGCTACCGTGAAACGAGTTAACTATTGGTTTAAGTTGTCTTATCATTTTGTCCGTTAAAATAAATTGTGAATTAATGGTAAAACCAAAAATAATCTTCTTTTTCTTCGTATCATTTAAATCTTTTCTTATCCATCTTAATGTTTAATTCTTATGACGTCATTCGATTATCGTTTGAATCCAATTTACGCGATTAAAGAATGCTCGTCTTGTGGAAGTTTGTACACTTCAAACTGTGGTTGTTCGAAAGGGAGTCTTGAAGACAAGATTCTTGTTCCTAAACCCCCTCGAAATTGTGTAAGGTGTGCAAGGTGTGGAACCCCGGTTGATGGTCCCGTTTTGCTAAGGATGTGCTCTTTTACGAAGGAATTTATGGAAGGTTTGTTTACATAATGTGTGGAAAATGAATTTTTCAAAGATTCAAGGAACTCATTCCGAGTCTATCCGACGACAATACCAACGTTGTTTAGGCTCCTCGTAGCCAATCGTTGTCAATCAGGACCCCGGTGAAAATTTCCTCACCAAGTCCTCCACACATTGACCATTGTTGTCACGAGTGCGGTGATTCGTTAGATGGAATCTTTTGTCGACAATGCACTGTAAGTCTTGTGGGAAAGGGTGCTATTACGGGTCTAATTGTCCTCTCGAAAAGGTTCCGATTCATCTCCTAATCCGGAACCATACAAAAATGTGTGATGTGCCTCTTTATGAAAATACCACCCATCTTTACAGCTTATCTAGATAGGTTTGTCCTTTAGCTATTTATCATTAAGTTTTAGCTTATTCACCCACAAGTCCACAAATGACTTAAGCCATTTAGCTTTTAAAGCCTTTTAAGCAAACTGTCAAACTTTAAGCTTATTTTTAAGCTTATTGACAACTTTTCATAAAAAGTTGTAGAAGAAGCTTAAGTGTTCTTAATGGCTTCCAAAGCCTCTAAACTTGAGCTTAAAAGCTCATTAAGCTATATTAGCTTATTGCTCCAAATAACTTCCAAGTTGAATCAAATGAACTCAGGTGATCATGCTTTGATGTGAAATGAATAGAATGAGTAAATGAAAGACTTAATCAAATTTTTTGACTAATTTGAGCTTATGAACAGGAATAAGCTCAAATGAGCTTATTAGAGCTTATTGAAATGAAAACAGCTTAAACTTGAAAAGTAAAACAATTGAAACTTAAAAACTGAATCTTATTACTCAAAACCATATCAGTATCATATTCTATTTGATCTTTACCTTTCATTTTCACTGGTTTCTCAGGCTCTTGCATGATCCGTTTTCCTTTATCTTTTAGATCAAGTTGTTGTTGAGGTGGTACTATTGGTCTTGTAGCAGTCTCACTAGCTTCTTTCATAATCACTCCTCTTGTTAGTCTTGTAGCAGTCTCACTAGATACTCCTTTTTCCTTTGATTTTTCTTTTGATTTCACACTTCTTATTTTGATAAGGGTCTAGGCAATTATGAGATCTTCATCTTTAATAAAAGTTGTTGTTGTTGTTGGAGGAGTACTTGGTTCAGCAGTACTAAAAGATACATCAGCAGTAGCAACTGGTGCACTGGCAGTAATAACAGGTTCAGCAGTAGTAATATTAATACTGGCAGTAGTAATTGATGTACTAATAGTATTAATTTTAGTATCATGACCATACCTCCCCTGAGTCTCTACATCCTCTTGAAACCATGAAATCCCTTCATCTTGGTCAATTTCATTCCTCCCCTGTTTGGATGCATCCTCCTGATCACCCAAACTCTTTTCAGCAGAAGACTCTATCCTGACTTTGAATAACCTCCTCTTGAGTTGTGGAGTTCTTGACTTTATCTTCTTTTCCAACTTCTTGACTCTCTTCTTTAGATTAGTAATTTCCAAAACCTGAGCAGCCTTTATATTTTCCAAGGCAAGAACTCTTTCAGACAAATTTGTACAAATTTTCATTAATTCATTTAGTTTCATACTATCCTCCCCACTTCCATGTATGTTAACTCTTGAGAGAGGTGGATCATTAGAGTGTTTAGACAACCTCTCAAACCTAGTTTGAGCAGGTCTGTCCCTAATATGGTATCTTGGCGCCTGGGACCACTACCTGAACCAGTTCCCTAAGGAATAGGCTCATTAAGTGTTGCTATGGATTGGGTCTTAATAATATTACCACTGCCCTACTATGCATCTAAGCTAATAGCAGTAGTGGTAGCCCTTTCCATATTGTCTCTCTTTTCCACATGGCAGTCTCATCTGCTACAAGGGTAGTAGGTCCACTAGACTGAGATATCTTAGTGGCCTTTCTTTTAGTTTTCCTACGTTGTGGGTCTTTTTAGGGTGTGATGATGATGCAATAGTAGGGATTGGTTCAAAATGAGATGGTGAAGCAGTAGTAGGTGTGTGTTGGGGTTCAGTGGGTTATCCTGAACCTTCACCCTCTACTGCTTGTGATTGTATCAACATAGTAGCAAACAATGGTGTCACAGTCCCTGAAAAATCTTTTCCTTGCTTTCTCATGTTTGCAAAAACCTTTTTAGTATGAGAAGGTGTATCATATTCATCATTAAAAACTGCTGTAAGATTTTCAATTTGATTATTCAAAAACAGTTGTAAAAACCTTGGATACATTAAAAACTTTTTAGAATTAGGATCCAAGTTTCTCAACATACCATCAAAAATCAATTTAGAAAAATTAAACTTTTGTTTCTTAAACAAACATATAACTGCAGATGCAATACTGGTACCAAATTCATTCCATGTAGTTGATTTAGAACTTAAACATTGTAAGATGGTATGTATAAGATACTTTCATTGAGGGAAAAAATAAGATTTATAAAAAGTAAGTTTATCAGAAAGATTCTCATATCCCATCAATTAAAGGTTTTCAAAAAATTTAGTATTTGTTAGACAAGCAATACCATCCTCATCATTAAAGTGAAGATCTTTCCTCACAGATGATTCTATTATTACTATAGTCATGCCATCAACTTTGGCACATATTTGTGTTTCATTATTGATTGTTTTGGTCTTTGTAGTAGACCAAAACTGCTCAATATAGGACACATAGATAGTTGGACTTACAGTTAAGGCATATCGTATTGGGTTAGCATTCAGAAAGTCCACTATCTCATCAAAATCAGCATTCTCCGTGGATTTGTCCAAGTAAGCAACCATGTTATGTGAATCAACAAATTTTAGAGCCTCCATTGATGATAATTGTTGAAGTCGGTGATGAAATTGAGTTTGGGTTTGTAGTTGAGAGAGTATTAGAAAGATTAATAACGAATATGGTGTGATTGTATGCGCTTAAATAGGTAATAAAGGAAACCTATACGCGAAGTTTCTGTTTTATAGACCTACAATACCCTCAGCAGTTGTAACACCAACGGTAACCTAGCAGTAGTAAGTAGCCTGGCAACACTAACTTTTGCCTAGCAGTACTAACTTTTGCCCAGCAGTACTAAGTAATGCCCAACAGCATTAACTTTTGAGTTACCAGTTTTAACCTCAATTCCATCCTCAGCAGTTGTTGCATTCCATTTCAACCATCCTTTGTGAATAATCTACTGTAAATTGACACAATTAACCTCCCCTCAACCAATACTTCAGAGGTTAAGCATTCCAATACTTGCAATCAGATATTGAAATCTGCCAACATCAAATGCTTTTGTGAGTAAATCTGCAACATTCTGATCTGTGTAAATCTTGATCATCTGAATAAGCTTCTTCTCATTGAAATCTCTGATAAAGTGATGCCTTATCTCAATATGCTTTGTCTTTGAGTGAAAAACTAGATTCTTCACATTGCAGATAGTACTCTTATTGTTAATGAAAATCTTGGTGTTCATAAAGTTGTATCCATAATCAAGCAATTGATTTTGGATCCATAACACATGTCTACAACAATTTGATGCAGCTACATATTCTGCTTCAGTTGTAGAATTTTCCACCACAGTTTGCTTCTTGCATTGCCATGAAATCAATCTACTCCCAAGAAATTGACAACCTCCTATTGTGGATTTCATGTCTAAACTTGCACCAGCATAGTCACTGTCAGTATAAGCTTCCAACTCAAATGGTGAGTCCTTAGGATACCAAAGGCCTAATTTAGGTTGACCTTTCAAGTATCTAAAGATTCTTTTCACAACATGAAGATGTGAAACTTTAGGTGTGACTTGAAATCTTGCACAAGCACATACAACAAACATTATATCAGGCCTTAAAGATGTTAAATACATCAATGATCTAATCATTGATCTATATAAGTGAACATCAACATCTTCAGCACTTTCATCCTTCATCAAAGGCTTTGAAGTTTCCATAGGTGTACTTGCTGTCTTCACAGTTAAAAAACCAAACTTCTTCAAAATTTCATCAACATACTTGCCTTGGCTAATGAAAATCCCATCATCTTTCTGTGTCACTTGCAGTCCTAAGAATAATGTAAGCTCACCTATTGAACTCATTTGAAACTTCTTATGCATCAGCTTCTCAAACTCAGTGCATAAAACCTTCTTAGTAGATCCAAAAATGATACCATCTACATATACTTGAAATAGTAGAATATCACCTTTGACCCTTTTAATGAATAAAGTCTTATCTATCTGACCTCTTTGAAATCCATTGTCTAATAAATAAGTGGACAAGGTTTCATACCAAGCTCTGGGAGCTTGATGCAAACCATAAAGAGCCTTTTCTACTTTGTAAACTCTGTCAGTTAAGTCTGGGTCTTCAAAACCTGAGGGTTGACAAACATAGACCTCCTCTTCAATCTTTCCATACAGAAAATCACTCTTCACATCCATCTGGTACACCACAAAGTCTTTATAAGAGGCATAAGCTAAGAATAGCCTGATTGCTTTAATTCTGGCAACTGGAGGAAAAACTTCATCATAATTAATTCCTTCTTCTTATGTATAACCTTGAGCAACCAATCTAGCCTTGTTCCTGATCACAATACCTATTTCATCTTTCTTGTTCATGTACCCCCATTTAGTACCAATGGCTCTTTTTCCATATGGTAAATCCACCAAGGTCCAAACCTGTTGTAACTTGAACTACATAAGCTCTTCTTGCATAGCTTCTATACAGCTTGGATCTTTTAATGCTTGGATTACCTTCTTGGGCTCTGCTTGTGATAAAAAAACATGTAAACGGACAATTCTAAAAGTCTTTATGGTTAATTCTCTGTTGAACTGAACTAAACATACCATGTTCAGTCACACTCTTTGTCATTCTTCTGGTTTGAGGTGCTGAGTGTATATCTCTAATGATTTGTTCAAGTGGATGATCCTTGTGAAGTCTGGTAGTTAGAATAGGACTGACATGCATAAATGTATTTAAATTGTTCATGTCAGCCTCTGCATCATCATATGATTAGATAATTTCTTCCAAATTAGGCATATTTGGATCATCAGCATATCCATAGACTATATTTTCATCAACAACATTATCCTCTATGCAAGCAGCATTAACAGTTGGACTAACATTATTAATATTGTTAGTGCTGTTGATATTTGCATCCTTCTCTTGATTAACTCTTGGCTCCTCTGTACTTGGAACCTCACTATCTTTATTCTCTAAATCTTCAGCATCCTTCTTTTCCTCCTCCCCTGATGGTTTGAATCCAGCATCAGGGGAATCCTTTGAACTAGAAAATAATTTTGGATCTTGAGGCCATAATGGTAGCAGTATGTAATCTTTGCCAGGTATTGTCTCCACTCTAGCTTTACCTACATCATCACATGCTTTTATACCTCCATTACTATTAGTTTGATTCCTGCAACAACTGACTTATAGTTCATAGAATTTGTTAGTGCATCTATATCAAAAAGCCAGTTTGGTCCACTTCCCGCAATATTAGGTACATTCTTACTAAATTAAACATGCAGGTTCTCTTCTACTATCCTAGTTCTACTGTTGAACACTCTGAATGCTCTGATATTGGTAGAGTATCCTACAAAGAACCCTTCATCAGCCTTTCTGTCAAACTTACCTAGGTGATCTATGGTATTAAGGATTGTACAGGACATCCAAATGGTCTCATGAACTTAAGGTAGTGTTTTTACCTAGAAAAAGTTCATAGGGTCTTGATTGTGAGGCTTGATACTAAACACCCTATTTTGGACATAACAGCAGGTAATTAACTGCTTCAGCCTAGAAAGGTAGTTGGCAATTTTGAATCAGCTAGGATAATCCTAGCAGCCTCTATCAGTGTCCTAGCAACACTAAATTCCATTTTGTTGTGGAGCTCTAGCAACACTAAATTCCCTCTTAATACCCTTCATTTCACAAAACTAATTCATGACCCTATTCTTGAATTCAGTCCCATTGTCACATCTAATCACTTTCACCTTATGTTATTAGATTTTTCTACTGCTTGTTAAGTAATGTTTTAAGGATTGCACTAGTTTATCCGTAGTGGCTAAAAAAGAAAACCACTAAACATACTAAAATCATCTGTGACAACTAGCAGTACTTTTCTTTTTCATTAAACTCTTTAAAAATATTAGGCCAAACAAATCCATGTGCAACATTTGTAATGGTTGGCTGATTGAACTGACTATTTTGGCCTTACAAGAAGCTCTGTCTTGCTTTCCCTTCTGACAAGTAACACAGGTTTGATTAGTTTCAAAAAGGTTTTGAAGGTAAACCTCTTACAAGGTTTCCCTTTACCAATTTATTTATTGTTTTGAAATTTACATGTCCAAGCCTCCTATGCCAAATATTAGATTCATCTAGTGTGGCTTTTGCAAAGAGACAAGTGAGACCTCCTTGAGGAATAACATTCTTTAAATCAACACTATACATGTGATCTTCTAGGATAGTTTAGCAAAATATGATTTTCATCAATTAACTTAAAAGTCTGGAGACATAACAACACATGCAGTATCAGTAAAAAGAACACTATTCTTCTTGTCACACATTTATGAGACACTGAAGAGGTTAAACTTTAGTTCCTTTACAAAATAACACATCTTCTAAATCCATTTTACAGTCCTTATTTGTACTCTTTCCCGAGTAATTTTCCTCCTTTGGGATTACCCCAAAGGCAACAAATCTTCCATCAATTTCTTCATAATCTGTAAGATAGGATCTGTTTCCTGTTATGTGCCTAGAGCATCCACTGTCAATTACTCCTTTATTCTTCAAATCTTGCTGTGGATTGCCCTGCACATAATGGTAGGAAAATTAGTTTCTTTTGGGGACCCAAGCGATTACTGACTTGGATCTGCCTTGTGCATCAATATAGTCAAATCTTTTAAAGGACATTGATGCACCATTGTTTCTGGAGACATGGTCTAAAACTTTGTGCTTTGGTCTCCAAACCCAACATGCTGAGGCCTTAACAGCATTTCCCTTGTTTCCCTTAACAACACTAATAACTGCTTTTGGCCTAGCATTATTAGCCCTTGTTCCCTTAACAATATTAACCTTTTTTGTGAAATTACTATTATTAGTTGCTGTTATTTGTCTAAAAGGCACTTCTAGCAGTTGATTATGCCATTACCATAAACATTTTTTCACTGGAATGCATTATTCACTGTTGTTCTTGATTGAACAGTATTAACTGGTCTATATTTTTCCTTTCTACTACTCCATTTTGTTGTGGAGTCCTAGCAACACTAAATTCCCTCTTAATACCCTTCATTTCACATAATTGATTCATGACCTTATTCTTGAATTTAGTCCCATTGTCACATCTAATCACTTTCACCTTAAGGTCTATTAGATTTTTTATGCCTGTTATGAATGTTTTAAGGATTTCACTAGTTTCATCCTTAGTGGCTAAAAAGAAAACCCAACTAAACCTACTAAAATCATCTGTGACAACTAGACAGTACATCTTTTTCATTAAACTCTTTACAGATGTTGGGGCAAACAAATCCATGTGCAACATTTGTAATGGTTGGCTGATTGAACTAACTATTTTGGTCTTACAAAACTAGGTTTATTAAACATCTTAACTGTTTTACCCTTAGGCACATTTTTTTCATCACTATCAGATACCCAATCCTCAATAATTGGGGCTCCATTTTCTTTCCTAGAAGTCTCAGGTTCATTAGTCTTAACAGTAGGCTTTCAACTACAAACTCACTAACAGACTCATTCACATCAACAAAATCATCTAGACTAGGATAAACTAAATTAGATTTTGGTGGCATAAAATTCCTAGTATAGGGAGGTGGGGCAGCATTATACCCTAATCTTGTTTTACACTTATCCATTATCTGTCTGTCTAGAAGTTTACTTAGGTTTTTTGATGAATTTTCAAATTTTTGTATTGTAAGTTGAACATCATCTTTTTCTTTTGTAGCCAACTCTAACTTCCTTTTAAGCTCTGTAATATCTAAATCTCTTAAA
>BQNB010012271.1:0-79574 GCA_026074375.1 Tanacetum coccineum | reverse complement strand
TTAAAAGTAAACACGTATTGAACTAAAATAAATGGTGATCACTAATATAGTCGTACAATGACATGAAAATGAGAAATGTTACAATTAACCTGGTTTCCCTGAACAGCATTAAATACTGCTTTTGGCTTAGCAATATTAACTACTGCTTTTGGCCTAGCAGTATTAACATTTTTATCATTAATAGTATTAACACCCTAATTAAAATTACTGTTTTTAGTTGCTGTTTTGTTGTTAATAGGCTTTCTAACAGTTGAATGTACTTTATTAAAAACATTTGTCGTTGGTCTTGCACTATTCACTGTTGTTTTAGGTTGAGCAGTATTAACTGGTCTAGCAGTAGTAAGTGATACTAGGCTAGACCTCATTAATACTGCTTTTGGAACCATGTTCCTTTTAGGAATAAGGTGAGACATTCTAGAAATGAGTAAGGTTCTACACTGGTTTTATCATCTTTTTATTATTAAACAATCTTTGATGGTTATCACAATAATACTGCAAGTGATCAAAACTTCCACACACATAGCAAGCTTTGTTAATCATCTCAAAATTACTCCCTAATCTTTAAGACATCATATAATTCTAGTTTCTTTGGTTTCCTCTAGGACTATGTGTATTCTATCTATTTTGATTACCTTGTTTGACAGTTGTTTTCCTAGGAGTTTTTACTTGCTCTTTAGATTTAACAAACTCTATTTTAGCAAAACTAGGTTTAAATGTTTTCTTTTGAATCTTAGCCTGAGGCATATCTTCTTCCTCACTATCAGACACCCAATCCTCAATAATTGGAGCATCATTATTCTTCTTAACTACCTTAGGCTTGTCTGCACTAGCCTTAGATTCACTAGTCTTAACTACAGGCTTCTTAACTGTAGGCTCACTAACTATAGGCTCATTCATAAACTCTTCTAGACCAGAGAATGATAAATCAGGTTTTGGAGGCATAAAATTTCCTGTATAGGGAGGTGGAACACCATTATACCCTAAACCTGTTTTGCACTTATCAACTATTTGACAGTCTAATAGTTTGCTGAAGCTTTTAGATGAATTCTCAAAATTTTCAATTAATAGTTGAATTTCATCTTTTTGTTTTTGAGCCAGTTCTAACTTCCTCCTAAGCTCTGTAATGGCAACTTCTCTTAAATAAATCTCATGTTTTAAGAGCTTGATATCATCCTTACAAAAATACTTATTTTTCTTATAAACTAGAAGTCTTGCCTCTACAGACTCTAAACCTGTTTTATAAGTAATAACATTTACCTTAGATGTCCTTAAATCTTTTAACAGTTGTCCATTTTGTTCTTTAAGAATTTTAACATTTTCTAAACAAGATGATGAACAGTTTGAATCAGTAGATACCTTAGAGTTAGAACTTATAGAAGAGTAAGCCATAAGTGCAAAGTTAGTTGGACCTTCTTCTGCTTGATCACTCCAATCATAACCAGAACCATCATAAGACATCAAAGCATTAGAAGTAGTTATCTCCACTGGCATAACCCTTCTTGTGTTTTCCCTATTCTTGTTTTCTTAGTTCCTTGGAGCCCTGCACTCCCTTGCAAAGTGTCCCCTTTTGTGGCAGTTGTAACACTCCACCTTCGACTTATCAAACCTAATGGTCTTAGTACCATTCATAGAAAACTTCCTTCTAGTGTTCTTCAAGAATATTCTTTCCCTCATTGTTTGCATAGCCATCTGCCACCTTACATCCATCTCTTCTAAATCATCAGGATGAATTTGTTGCAAGTCCTCATTGTTAAGTTATGGACTGTTTGGTTAACTTGCAAAGAAAGCACAAATGACAGCATCACTCAAGTTGTCAATTGTTGTTGAGTTAACAGCAGTAGCTTGAGTGCTAGCAGTTGTAGCATCATAAGCAGTATTTACTGCTCTATTTGTACTGCTGGTGCTGTTTAAGGACACAAAGGCTACATTTTGTGTGTTTGGGTTTGAGCTTGATGTCCCTTTGACCGTTGGTTTATAGATCTTCAGGTTGTTGTAAAGATCATCCAAGCTTAATGTATCTATCTCAGGCTTGTTCCTCCACACAATGGTATGTGTGTTCCATTCTGGTGACAAACTTCTTAAGAACTTCTGATTTACATCTTCTTGTGAGATACTTTCACCATGAATCTCCAACTGACTGATAAGCTTTTGAAGCCTATCAAAGGTTTGATCTAATACCTCTGAGCTAGATGCAGTAAAATTTTCATACTAATGCTTTAGAAGATTCCTCTAAGTCTTTTTAGTAGCAACATTTCCTCCAAACCTCTTCTTAACAGCCTGCGGTAATGACTTGGCATCTTTGATGGAGTTAAACTTCAATTGATGTTCATTAGGGATGCCCATCAATAAAGTGCTTCTTGCCTTCACCTCTAACCTCCTTTATGCCTTTTCTTCAGCAGTTAAAAGAGCAATTGTAGTCTTAACACCTTCAACAATTTTTGTTACTGGAGGTGCATTACCATTTTCTATGACTACCCATAAAGAATAATCAATCATCAGAATGTACTATTCCATCCTCATCTTCCAAAGCTCATACTCACCTGGTTTGAGCATAGGCACTTTTAATGTAGCCACCATATGTACTGAGTCTTGATCCATGTCTTCTTAGCAATGTTTCTTAAAGCAACAAGCTCTGATACCACTTGTTGATCCCATTTGAATGGATCTTGAATTCCTTAGCTTGTGTAAGGTTTAATTATGCTAGATAAATCTAACCCAACTTAGTTAAGAAACTTTGTTTGATAATACTAAAGATTATGCGGAATCTAATCTTTAATATAAGAAGAATTGTTCAATGAAATAGTAACACAGAACAATATAATTCAACAATAAAAGCTCTAATATTATTATTACAAATAATACGAATACTCTCCTAGTATTAGGGTTACAAAACTTTGAAGCTATGAACAACTCTATGAATGACTTGTTTTTTATACTTGATACAGATAATTCATATATAACTCTATGCCATAGGACCTCCTTTTATACACCAAGGAGTCCTAGTCGATTTACAATATATTTTAAAACTTAGAATATTCACCATGATCTATTCCATAAATAACTTATACTTATCACGTAAGTAATCTGGATCACCAATTAATCTTTATTCTTTCTCTGATAAGTCTTTGATCTTTTCTCTGTCAGCATAAACTCTTCCAGCTGTTGTAATCTTTTAGCAGTTGTAACTTTCTTACCAGCATCATTAACTTTCAACACCAATAGTAGCAACTTTTGTACCAGCAGCATTAACTGTGTACAAACAGTATTTACTACTTAGAAAGTTTTATTCAATCTTCACCAGCAGTACTAAGTTACACTAGCAGTAGTAACTTGCAGTAGTAATATATACTAGCAGTAGTAACTTATACTAGCAGTAGAAACTAGCAGTAGTAACTTATACTAGCAGTAGAAACTAGCAGTACTAACTACTTAGCATATTTTTCATTAAGATTACTAATAGCACTAATTTATGCTTAGCAGCAGTAACACAAACCTTAGCAGCAGTAACTCTAAGATCATCAAGAAGTCTTTTAATCCGAACAAATGAAAAGGTTTTATAATTACCCTTTTTGCCGATAAAGAGACGAAAATAATAAATTATTATTATTTTATTATTATAAATGTATTTAAGTATATGTATACTTTAACGTTGCGGAGATGTTTATCTGTTTATTTTCGATCTTCAAACTCCCACTTATTTCTCGTTAAATTTTCTTGGATTGTTTGATCGTTTGTCCGGTCTCAACGGTGATCGATGTTTTGGATAAAATAATGTTGATGTCATAATTAGCCCAAGTGTTTTGAGTCGTTTTGAGTTGTTTTGAGTAATTTACCACACAACCATAATATGAGATAACGGTTTTGCTATGAGATAGATAACGGTTTTGTTATGAGATAACGATTTTGAGATAAAGGGTAAAGGTTTTGTGATAAGGAAAGAGATTTTTGTAATGGAATTGAGAATCTTGGTGTGAGTAAAGATGAATACTTGTACAATAAGACAACTTTTTACAAACATTAATAAAGTATCATAAATGATTAGGTCGTCGCCGGGTACTGCTGTGCGCTTGCGTTGAGATTATTTGTGCATTGAGTTTAAGATTTATGTAGTTTGCATTATTTGCTATTGCAGTGAGTTCTCGTAGCCCTATTTTTCTACTGTTTTTCTGTTAGGGGAAAATGATACTTAAATGTGTTTTGAAATGTTTTGAAATTAAACTGTTCAAAATATGGTTTTGTTTTTGGGACAATTATGTGCTTATGATTGCTATGTGAATATATGTGATGTGAATTTACTTTCATGTACTGTGTTTAGCATGCAAGGGTTGTGATTTTACTAGCGTGTACTGTGTTTAGCATGGCAAGAGTGATTGGCAATGATTTTCCATGTCTTTTGTGGTCCTGCCCTAATATAGTGCTCCAGTTGGTAGGCCTTTTAGGTGCGTAAGTGACATATTTGCTACCTGACTAGCGAGAATGCTAGGGCATGGTTATCGACTAGCGGGTATGCTTGGTCGTGTTTACATGATTAGCGAGGATGCTAAGTCATGGGTGATTCTCATATATTCACTATCATATTATACTATTGTCCACTGTTTTGAGATATTGGCACAACTTTTAGGTTTAAATTCAAACCTATGAGCTCACCAACATTATTGTTGACATTTTCGAGTATCATTTTTAGGTGTGTCAAGTAAAGGTATATGAATGATGTTGGAAGAGCAAAGATGTAACCCAAGGGGATTGGGTCAATATGGGTTTTGTTTATTTTATTGTTAAGTCTTAACTTGTAAAATTTATGTAAACTGAAGTTTCATTTTTTTTTGTAAATTGTAAAGTGTATGATCTTGTATCTTGTGCGATGAACGGTATCGTCGCATGTGGAAACCATATACGATCGCTTAAGCTCAGTTTGATTAGAACTTTAATCTAGGATGAACAATAACAAAGAACAATAGAATGCACATCGAAATAAACATTAAGAACATTCTTTATTATTGCCTAACAAGGTTTCATCATTATCTTTATACAATGACTACTACAAGCCCCAATTCTACGTGATCAATCGTAGAACGTGTTATCTAAACTATAACAAGGAATCAAAGATCCTTGAGGCTAAAACACACAAACCTAGGCGTCTCCTTAGAGAACTTGATGCCTAGACATACATACACACTTTTCTAGTGTTTACATCTTTGACACACCGAAAACTATACGACCTATATCTCTTTATATACTAGAGATATTAGGTTTACAAAGGATAAGTATTAGGAAACAACTAAATCTTCCTAACTTTTATAATTATCTTCTAGGAAATCTTCTGTAATCTTCCATCTTTTGAAGAATTCCTCCTTTGTCTTTTAAATCCTTCATCTTTCATATGTTTTATCTTATCAACTCAAATATAATTCTCAACAATCTTCCCCTAGTTGATAATGACAAAACCATAATAAGCACGAGCTTCTTCCCCTGAAGCTAATATATATGAAAGAATAGAACTATACCACCAAGGATCTTAAAGTTGCAAATCATCTTTGTAACGCCTTCTTCCCCTTTTTGTCATAATCAAATAGGGGACTAAAGTATGCAACTTTGATTTTGACAACCACAAACCACTATCACACTCCTAATCCAGCCTTCCAACAACTCAAATTACCCTCCATGACGTGCCTTAAGATAAATGAACTTGAGCAGTAGAAACTTAAACTAGCAATAGTAATAATAACTAGTAGTAGTAAAAACCTTCACCTCATGTGGTACATGTAAATGGTTAAACATTTTAACAATAAGCTTCCCCTGAAACACTTATGTGAGGTGCTAGTATATAATTTATGTGCTTTTAATTACAAGGTTAAACCGGTTGTGCCATAAACTATATTTATTTAGTATGTTAAATGCCCTCGACTTTACTATTTACTAGGTAGAAAAGCTTATTTGCTTAAGAACAAGCAAATCCCAAGTGTAGGGGTATTTGATAAGGTGTCATTTATACACTTTTTCAGGGTCATTTAACCCTTAAAATCATGCAAATATGCCCAAATATTGTATTTGATCATTTTTTTATGTTTTAGCATTTAGGAAGCATTTGGAGGAAAAACGCGTGACTTTGGCCTGATTCGGGAAGAAACTAGACAAAAACATAACACTTCAAGCTTGCGACTTCCATTTTGACACCTTCACCAAAAGTGCCCAGAAAGTGGGATTTTTAATCAAAGTTGTGACTTCTCAGGTCGTGGAGACGGCGTCAGAATTTACTACTGACGCCGCCAGGATTACATGGCGACGGCGTCAACACGAAGAGTGACGGCGTCACACTAGCTGACAAAGAGAAGCCCATAGAAGATTTGGCGGGCTGACGGCGTCAGGAAACCCTAGTGATGCCGTCAAGACTGATTTCCTATATATACAAACCTTATTTTTCATATTTTATGGTGGAAAATGAGAGGAACTTTAGTAGCAGCTATATTGGTCGAATTTTATGGTTTTTAAACCATTTTTATACTCGTTCATACTCCATGTTTAATTGAAGTGAAGTTCTTTTACCCTTTTAATCATTCAATATGTCTATGTGTTGTTTGATTAATCGTTCTTTGCTTTTAATTAACATGCTTGTCTAAATCTAAATATGTTTGCTTATGACTGCATGAAACTTAGTTGTTAAATCTCTTTTATTATTGCTTCTTGTTAATGGTGTGCGCGTTAGGCTTTAGAAAACTAGCTATTTGATCTTCATATCATAGCATAGACGTCTAAGGAAACGTGTTTAGGTTAGAGGATACCTATGATTAGATCTTCATATCTAGATCACCTTGGGGTGGATTCTGAATTAGGTATTTACTGCGCGTGAATTTACTATTGAACGTGAGCGGTGTCTGTAGGTAACCACCGTCTAGGTTGTCATGTAGATAGCGGACTTGACCAACCCGTTGCTGAATTATGGAATACTTACACATTACATTAACACGAGTGGCGGGCAATAAAATCAGAGAAAACAATTAGGAAGTAGTACATGATTAGGCAAACATGTTTGTTTAACCATACGAGTTTTTCCATCAATTTACTTTTCTGCAAAATTAGGAGTAGTTTAATCAACCCTCTCTTTAAACCCGATATTTTACTTGCTTTCTAAAAAATTATAAAAACACAAAAATAATCTTCCATTAATCTTTAGACCTTAGTAAACATACAATTTGAGCCTACCCAAACTATTCCCCTAGAGAACGATAATAAAATCTTGAGTCTTACCTATACTACACTACAACGATTAGGTACTCTGCCTAGGAGGGTTGTAGCGTTGCAACCCACCACATCATATTCTATCTTATTGCTTTATTAGGATTTTTAGTTTATGATTATATCAGGTTGTATATCATTCACCGTTGATTTTATGCGGGTATAGTTGTTTTTGTCTTTGATTTTTAGGTTATATTAGATAAGGAGAGTCCGGAAGTTCTTAGGATATTCACTTGGATGAAGATTTAGCCAGCTTATCTCATTTCTTCTCTGATATTAAGCAAACCATGAGAGTATTAGTTTCTCTCGTCTTTTATTTATTTTCTCTTTTCTCGTTTTTTGAGTACTTTTAGAACATTAGGGACAATGTTCAACTTCAGTGTATAGGATAATAAAAGCCTTAGAAACTATCTTTCCATTTGCATTTGCTTTGTCTTGAAAATGATGAGTAATATACTGAAACATAGTTTAGGACGGTAATTCTGACATAAATTAAAAAAAATATGGCATATATCAGTGAAACTATAGTATTAAGAGCGTCTTATGGATATGAGTTATATGACTAGCACAAAAACTCTACCCCTCAAAAATTCCACCCCCTAATGTGAGGTTTGCCCCTAGATCTTTAGAAATAAAAGTATTTAACTTTAATGCTTATGAGAGTGTATTGGTAGTGTATTAGATTCTAGAACTTACTTTAGTGATGCATCCTGAGACTGCTAGTGAGATCGCATTCGTGTGATTAAGATTTACTAAGTGATAAGAAGCATTAGGATAACCCTTATATTTAGCATGCGTTTATTATAGTTATGATGATCTCACTGGTCATATAACTACATCCGCACCCTTGCTATGCATTCTTTTTTAGTGCAAGATACCCCTAGTACACCCCTCTGAGCCTATCCTTTTCACGGTTCTCATAATTTTCTAGTGGATTCCGGATTATTAATGAAGAGCATTATTTACACCCGACTAAAATGTTATACCTAAATCGGGTTATCCCCCCTTGTATGTACTCATTTTTAGTACATTATAGTTAAGACAATTGTTTAACCCTAGTTAATCGTTTGCTTGATTACATATTTGCTAAGTCGAGTCATTTGTTAGTGTATATGTTAGGATTTATGTTTTAGTAAGTTAGTACCGACAGTACAAAATGTAAGTACTGATCGATTAGTTAGTACCGTTAGTTAGAAAATAGTTAGTACCGTTTATGAGATGAACATGAGATATCTTAGGAAAAGATAAGTATGCATTTTGTAAGCCTGTTCTGTTAGGGTTTATCCTTAGTTTATAAAAGGATCCCCTTGGGCATAGTTAGACATACGTCCTTAAGATATCTCATAGCAATATCATATCAAAAATAATTAGTAATCTGTAAAGTGTTCAAAGCAGATTAATAGAAGTTGTTATTCAGTTATACATTGTTTTTCTTAGTACTTATGTTGAGATTCCGCATCAACATATAGTATTTATAATCAGTGTTTCTATATAGTTAGTTGTATTTATACAGTTTGGCTATCATCCTTCATAGGCTGCAAAGATCTATTCATTTAGGGACTCACAAGTGGTATCAGAGCCTGTGAGAAACTCTGAATAAGAAAAACAATCAAATCAAACTCTCATATTCCTAAAAATGATGCCATCAACATCACAAGAAGAAATTCCACCACCACCACCACCTCCACCATCATCACAAACACCAACCCAACCAACTCCTCATACAGTATCAACCATCAAACTGCCTATTCTCAAAAAGGGAGAATATGATATCTGGGCTATGAAGATGGAGCACTATTTGGCCCATACAGACTATCCAATCTGGGAGGTTATACAAAATGGGAATGGTCCTGTTTCAATCACTACAGATACATCAGGACAAATTAAGGTTTTGCCTCCTAGAACTGCTGAAGAGATTGTAGCCAGAGAAAGAGAGAGAAAAGCAAGGACCACCTTGCTTATGGCCATACCAGAAGATCATCTTGCTAAGTTCCATAAGATGACAGATGCAAAAGAAATGTGGGATGCCATCAAATCTAGGTTTGGTGGAAATGACGAATCCAAGAAGATGCAAAAGTACATCTTGAAGCAACAGTTTGAAGGATTCTCTGTATCCAACACAGAAGGGCTTCACAAAGGTTATGACAGGTTCCAAAGTCTTCTAAGTCAGCTAGAAATTCATGGAGCTGGTGTATCTAATGAGGATGCTAATCAAAAATTCCTAAGATCTCTACCTTCTGCCTGGTCACAAGTCTCCCTAATAATGAGAACTAAACCAGGGGTGGACACTCTTAGTTTTGATGATTTGTACAATAATCTAAGAGTTTTTGAAAGTGATATAAAAGGCTCTACTGCATCATCATCCTCCAGTCCACAAAATGTAGCTTTTGTCTCTGAGAACACAAACAGTACTAATGAAGTTAGTACCGCTTATTGTGTTCCCAATCTTTCTGGTCAAAACACTAAGTATGAACAAACTTCATCATACTCACTTCTTGCTAATCAATCTAGCTGCCCTCAACTGGATCATGAGGACTTGGAACAGATTGATGAATATGACCTTGAAGAAATGGACTTGAAGTGGCAAGTGGCCATGATCTCAATGAGAATGAAAAAGTTTTACAAGAAGACTGGTAGAAAGCTACAATTTGATGCAAAAGAGGCTGTTGGCTTTGATAAAACCAAAGTGGAATGCTACAATTGCCACAAAACAGGTCACTTTGCTAGAGAGTGTAGAATCAAGGGATCTCAAGATAACAGGAGAAGAGAAGCATGGAATTCTGGAAACAAGGATGGGAACAAAACTGGACAGAAGGAGGACTCTAAATGTCTGGTTTACTTCCCATTTCTCTATCACCTTCTATTGTTCCTTTACCTATTTCACACCCATGAACTAACTACGACCTGTCATCGCCTATAACATAACCCACTAGCACACTACGGCTGAGAGCTAAGGATAATGACCGAGATAGGAGCCTGAAGTGGAGATGCAGGAGGAATGAATATATGATCATACGGTACGATTAGAGAGCTATCACCTGCCTTTGTTTGAGAGGTATATACGGATCTAGGGAGTTATTTACTGGTTAGGATAAGTCCAGGGATGAGCATCTTCTCTCAAGATATGATTAAGGATGTCTAGAGCATGAGCAGAAGAAGGATGTAGAGACTTTTAGAGCGCTTTGGAGACCAATAATAGCCCTGGCGTCGTAGGACAGGTCAGAACGGATGTGCATAGAGAGCATCTCTGTAGCATGCCATTAGTGATAAGCAAAGAGAGAGAATACGGGAGTTGCGATTACAGATCACAGAGAGAATCGTACACGGTTGGATTTGGGCTAAGTTTAATTGGATGGAAAGAGGAAGGCATGAGCCCAAAGGAGATGTTAGGATGTATGAATTTGATTATAACTTTATGTATTATTACTAAACTGAGTAGCGTGCAGTTAGTGTCGGAATTAGGATTAGAAAGTTTTTATTATGTATGGTAGTTTATTACAAATCCCTATTAGTCGTTAGATGAATTGTAATGAAATCATGTGTCAAGATAGTGAAAGGAAATTTGTTCGATTTTTGTGATAGCAGTATTTTCGTGATATTATCGTTGGATGGATAAGATTAGTGCTCGAGAGCACAATTTCCTCCTGTGCGTAGGTGTATGTACGATTTAGTCGACTCCAAGTTAGGGGGCGGACACCCATTTTTTCTTGTGAGAGGTTATGGATGCGTTTTAGTGGTATATTCGAAAACTTGAAAAAATTCGAGTTGACGATATATACCAATCGATAGGAAGGAAAAGAGGGTAAAAGACCCGTTTTCATTGGTAAATAAGTGCACGGGATAGTTTGGAAGAAATAGTAGAGATCAAATTTGAAATTAAAATTTGATTTGTCTTGTGGTAAGCTTTTGAGAGGTATCTTGAACCTAACTAAAGTAAAGTGAGATATAAGGTACTCGTTGAGCAGAGATATGATTTGGGAAAAAGTTTAAGTAAAATAAAGATGAGGTTAAGGCAATGAAAATGGCCTTCCAAGAAAGTAAATAGCTGTGAGTGTTTGACCAGTACGGTTTAACTTGGGATTTTGAGTGAGTACTGACAAAAGAAACTGTAAATGTTCTTGAGAAAGTAAATTGTTAGTCTTGTTTATGTAGACACATAACCATGTATTGTTGTACCTATTGTTGAATAATCGAAGAGTTTGGTGATTGCCAATTATGATAGAATAGTCATCACGTCAAGGATTTG
Organism: Tanacetum coccineum; assembly: GCA_026074375.1. Lineage (NCBI taxonomy): Eukaryota > Viridiplantae > Streptophyta > Magnoliopsida > Asterales > Asteraceae > Tanacetum > Tanacetum coccineum. The sequence continues at coordinate 68,095 of BQNB010012271.1, read as the reverse complement.
ACCGTATTCAGACACCCGACTAAGACTATATGCCCTAAGTTTGAAGAAATTGTGAAACTAAGGGATAGTAGGAAAGACTATCGTGTTTTGTGAACGGATATAGATTAACCATGAGAAAGTGTAGGATTTAAACTGTGGAAAAACTTAGTCTTTAGAGAAATCAGAAACCTTGCTTGAAAAGACTAAACCCTAGTGAATTGATGTGATTCGTCAAGGAATGGAATTTCCTGTCGATGTTGTGATTCGATAATTTAGTTGAAATCAGGGCAAAAACTCCTTTAAAGGGTTAGACTATGAAAACCGGTTAATATCCACGGGTAAGTTTATAAAATAGTAATTTCGTATTTTGAAGTCTTTCGATCTAGTCAGTTTTCCTGATAAAAGCTAAAAAGTTGACTTCAGTTGACTATTTTGCGTAAAACGGTTACGGTTTAACCAGGAGTTTGATGGAGTCTTGAATTTTAGGAGAGAATCACTTTTGATTCGTCTTTCCATTTTGGAGTATTTGGTTGGTATTTTAAGTAATTCCGGGAAGCTTTCCTGTGATTTCCTGAAAATCATCACACAGCGCGTACCGGCACGACAGTTTGTTTGAGAATAAGTTTAAGTGATTCGGAAGTGTGTAATGAGCTTATTTATTTAATAAATTCGTGATTTAGAAAATGTTTGTTTAAAACGTAAATCGTTGGTGTGCGATTGGAAAGTTTTCTGAAAGACGGTTATTTTCGTGAAATTCGATAAAAGACTATAACGGTCGTTAAAGTGTAAATTTTGAGCAAGTTGGTTTTGACAAAGCGTATTTTGGGGGTTTAAAATGTTTTCATAATTGCGAGGATGGTTCGGTTGAGTTTTAAACAAAATTAGTGTTTTCGGTCCTGACCAGGCCGACAGTGTCTAAATTGAATTTTTGTAGCAGATTAAGGTGATATGTGTCGTATAAATAACCTAAATTTATGGAAAAGTGATTTTAAATGCAATGAAAATATTAATTAAACTTGGGTAACGTTGTAAATCATCAAACTTTGAGATTTTAAGTGATCCTAACATGAAAAGATGAACCCGAGACCCCATAGGATTCCCATTTGGGATGTGTACAAGGAGGAGACAACAAGGCTTTTTTAGCTTTGGTTGTTCGTGCATGGTACAAAGCATTTGTCATGACCTCAACATTTCATTCTCATTTTGAAATCAAACACAAAAAATACATCTCTCTTCTCTCTCTTTATTTCGAACGAAGCACCAAACCACAAGAAATATTGAATTTTTGAAGATTACCAAGAACACGAGGTATAAGAATCGATAAGGGGATTGAGTATTAGAGATAGACGCTCGCGTTATAGAAAAAGGTTTGGGTCTTTCTCATGCGCCAGAATCGAACCAAACTCACCAAAGTAGTACAGTTTTTTAAATTTATTTAAGTTGTACTTTTATGCTTATTATGAGACTTAAAACTATTTGTACCCAGATGATCGTACATAAAAATCAATTCTTGAAAACGAAAAGGGTAAAAAGGGGTGTTTGGTTGCGTCAAACTCGAACAAAAATAAACAAGGGTCAAAAGTTTGAATATTTTGGCTGTGGTGGTATTTTTATAATTTGTCAAGGCACTTTTTGGGCTTATATTGAAAGAACGAGGTTAAAAGATCGATAGTGGGTTGATATTAGATAGACGCGGGTTATAAAAAAAGGTTTTTGGGTCTTTCTCTTGCGTCAGAATCGAACCAAACTTGCCAAAGTTGTAAGTTTTTTAAATTTTATTTAAGTTGTACTTTTATGCTTATTATGGTGTCTTAATACTAGTTGTACAAGTTGATCGTCATAAAAATCAATTCTTGAAAACGAAAAGGGTAAAAAGGGGTGTTTGGTTGCTTCAAACTCGAACAAAAAGAAACAAGGGTCAAAAGTTTAAATATTTTGGTTGTGGTGGTATATTTATAATTTGTCAAAGTACTTTTTGGGCTTATTTAGAAAGATGCTTAAAAATAAGCATAGTTTGAGCTTATGTGATTGTTGGGCTTTGGTTGGTTTCGGCTAAAGAAAGAAAAGAAGAAAAAAAATATTAGGCTTGGCCCATTTTTATTTGTTTCGGGTTTAAGGCTTATAACTTATTTGATTTCGAGCTTATTTAGCTTCGGCTTATTTGAGTTTAGCTTATTTTTGGTTTTGGCTTATATAAAGGCTTATTATGTTTTACAGATTTTGATTATGGATATTCTAGTTCGAGGCTTATTTTTTTTTGGCTTATGCGTATTTGGTACGGCTTATTAAGTATCGACTTATAATCCATTGGTTTATATTGAATTCGGCTATTGTTGCCTATAGCTTATAATTGGTTTTAAGGCTATAATTTTGACATAATTTCGCTTCCGGGCTTAAAATTACTAAAACGGATTATGGAAACATATGAACTTATGTTGGACTATCCTGATTGGTCCTTAAGGCTCAAATAAGCGAAAACTAGTAGTTTTTAATACGTTTTGAAAGTGAATTTTTTAAATGTAAAACATGTGTCGTGATCAATAATTGAAAAGTCGATGGAGGAAATAATGTTTGTTAAAGTATTTTTAGATATAGAATTTGCGTTTAGTGGAGGATTTGGTGAGAATATGAAAAATATTTGGACTTAAGAAATTTGGAAAAAGTGTTAGAATTTAGATCTTAAATCTTAGGAATGTTTTATAAACACGGGTCATGCCAAAATTTTTGTAAAAATCCCACACTTAGAAAATATTGTGAAAACTTATTTTGTGATCATTCGATGAGGCCTAAACAGGATTTTTAATAAACTTTAAGTGTCGAGATTAACATAATCGTGATTGTGGTAAAATGGTCAAGGTTTTATATTACCCTTTTGCCGCTTAAAGAGACTTATTTATATATTATTAATGTATTTACGTATATGTATACTTTAACGTTGCGAAGATGTTTATCTGTTTATTTTCGATCTTCGAACTTCCACTTATTTCTCGTCAAATTTTCTTCGATTGTTTGATCGTTTGTACCCTTTTCAAAACGGTGATCGAACGTTTTGGATAAAAAATAAATGTTGACGTTCACACTTTAGCCAAGTGTTTTTGAGTCGTTGTTGAGTAATTACCACACAACCATAATAAGATATAACGTGTTGCTATGAGATAACGGTTTTGTCATGAGATAACAGTTTTGTTATGAGATAACAATTTTGTTATAAGATAACAGTTTTGTTATGAGATAACGGTTTTGGTAAAAGATAACAGTTTTGTTATGAGATAACGGTTTTGGTAAAAGATAACGGTTTTGTTATGAGATAACAATTTTGAGATAAAGGGTAAAGGTTTTGTGATAAGGAAAGAGATTTTTGTAACGGAATTGAGAATCTTGGTGTGAGTAAAGATGAATACTTGTACAATAAGACAACTTGTACAAAACAATAATAAGAGTGTACGTAAATGATTAGGTCGTGGCCGGGTACTGCTGTGCGCTTGCGTTGAGATTATTTGTTGCAATTGAGTTATGATATTTTGCAGTTTTGGATTATTTGCTATTGAGGTAGAGTCTTGTAGCCTATTTTCTACCTGTTTACCTGTGGTGGAGAAAAGATACAGAAATGTGTTTTTGAAACTGTTTTGAATAGAACTGTGCGAACGAGGTTTTGTTTTTGGTACAAATTATGTCTTATGGATTGCAATGAATATATGTGATTGTGATTTTACTTGCATGTAATGTGTTTGGCATGCAAGGGTTGTGATTTTACATACACGTACTGTGTTTGGCATGCAAAGGTTATAATTTTACTTGCGTGTACTGTGTTTGGCACGGCAAGGGTGATTGGCAATGATTTTCCATGTCTTTTGTGGTCAGCCCTAATATAGTGCTCCAGCTGGTAGGCCCTTGAGGTGCGTAAGTGACATATTTGCTACCTGACTAGCGGGGATGCTAGGGCGTGGTTATCGACTAGCGGGTATGCTAGGTCGTGTTTACATGATTAGCGAGGATGCAAAGTCATGGGTGATTCTCATATATTCACTATTTGAGTATTAAACACTCAAGTGTAAGGGTGCTGTTATAAACCCCAAGTCATGTATATTTATTAATGTTTAACAGTTGGCAGGGCAAAAGTGTATATAAAAAATAAAATAAATAAATAAATGAAAAAAAGCAAAAAAAAAATGTTAAAATATACGGGTTGCCATCTTGTTATTGTTTATGTCAAGAAAGAGTCAAGAAAAGAAAGGTTTGATGTATAGGATGAGTTTTATTTGTACCAATTTTTGTCGAGACTTTTGGCTTGAGCAACGCCTTTTACATGTTCTTCTTGTAATATTAGCTTGCCAGCACCATAAAGTTTCCCCACATTATCCATAACCGTGTTATTCTTTACCCCCACACCCTACGTTACAACCCTTTAAAAAGACCTCTTGATAGTAATTCATAGGTGGCTTACGCCAAATTGGTGAGATTTTGATCTTTTATCAAGCATAATGGTAGATCTATATTCTATGACCAGCATTGAGATGTTTATTTTTCACCTTCCAATGATTGTTATAAAATCAATTCTTATCCACCAAGTGAAAGAGAGAATCCAAACACTTATTTGAGATGCTAGTATATAATTTATGTGCTTTTAATTACACAGTTAAACCGGTTGTGCCATAAACTATATTTATTTATTTAGTAGGTTAAATGCCCTCGACTTTACTATTTACTGGGTAGAAAAGCTCATTTGATTGAGAATAAGCAAATTCCAAGTGTAGGGGCATTTGATGAGGTGTCATTTATACACTTTTCAGGGTCATTTAAACCCCAAAATCATGTAAATATGCCCAAATATTGTATTTGATCATTTCTTTTTATGTTTTAGCATTTAGGAAGCATTTGGAGGAAAAATGCGTGACTTTGGCCTGTTTCGAGAAGAATCTAGACAAAAACATAACACTTCAAGCTTGCGACTTCCATTTTGTCACCTTCACCAAAAGTGCCCAGAAAGTGGGATTTTTAATCAAAGTTGTGACTTCTCAGGTCGTGGAGACGGCGTCAGAATTTACTACTGACGCCGTTAGGATTGCATGGCGATAACGTCAACACGAAGAGTGACGCGTCACACTAGCCGAACAAAGAACGCCATAGAGCATCGGCGGGGTTTTTTTCAGGCATGACGGCGTCAATGAACCCAAGTTGACGCCGTCAGGGGACCGATATCTTAATAAACAAACCTTATTTTTCATATTTTATGGTGGAAAATGAGAGGAACTTTAGTAGCAGCTATATTGGTTGAATTTTAGGGTTTTAAACCCTTTTTTTTTTACTCGTTTCATACTCCAGAATCCACGATTAATTGAAAGTGAAGTCATTTAGCCCTTTTAATCATTCAATAAGTTCTATGGTGTTGTTTTGATTTAATCGTTCTTTACGCTTTCAATTAACATGCATGGACTAAATCTATATATGTTTTGCTTATGATTTGCATGAAAACTTAGTATGTTGAAATACACTTATTAGAGCTTCTTGTTTTATGGTGGCCGCGTAATAGGCTTTAGAAAACAGCTATTGATCTTCAAATCATAGCATAGCCGTCGAGGAAACGTGACTAGGTTAGAGGATACCTGTGATTAGAATCATCATATCTAGATCACCAAATGTGTGGATTCTGAATTCGGATTATATACTGCGTGTGAATTTTACTATAATACGTGAGCGGTGTCTGTAAGGAACCCACCGTCTAGTTATTCAAGTAGATAAGCGACTTGACCAACCCGATGCAGATAAGGGAATACCTACACCGAATACATTAACACGAGTGTCAGACACTAAAATCCAGAGAAAACACTAAGAGGTAGTAACATGATTAGGTGCAAACATAGTTTTTGTATTAGACCATACGAGTTTTTTCCATCATTTACTTTTCTGCACGAAATAGGCAGTATTTAATTTAGAAATTTAATCAACCCTCTCTTTAAACCCGATATTTTACTTGCTTTCTAAAAAATTATAAAAACACAAAAATAATCTTCCATTAATCTTTAGACCTTAGTAAACATACAATTTGAGCCTACCCAAACTATTCCCCTAGAGAACGATAATAAAATCTTGAGTCTTACCTAAAACTACACTACACGAGTAAGGTACCTGCCTAGGAGGGTGTAGCATTTCACCCACCCCACATCATATTCGAATCTATTGTTTTATAGATTTTTAGTTTAAGATTATATCGGTTTTCTAATCATTCCCCGTCGATTTTATGCGGGTAAATTGTGGTTATTGTCTTGATTTTTTGGTTTATATAAGATAAGAAGAGTCGGAGTTCTCAAGATATCACGATGGATGAAGATTTAGCCGCATATCTCAATTCATCTCCGATAATTATAAGGCAACCATAGAGAGAGTATTAGTTTCTCTCGTCTTGATTTATTTTTAATTTTCTCATTTTTCGCGTACTTTTATAACATGTAGGACAATTTCAACTTCAGTGTATGGGGTAAATAAAGCCTTAGAAACCCATTCCCATTTGCATTTAAGCTTTTATTAAAAATATGATAATATAACCGAATCATAGTAATCGGACGGTAATATCTGACCCTAAAATTAAAAAAAAAAAAGCATAGTATTCGGATGAAACTATAAGTTATTAAGAGCGTCTTATGGATATGAGTTATATGAATAGCACAAAAACTCTACCACTTAAAAATCCCCCCTCCCCAATGTGAGGTTCGCCCCTAGATCTTTAGAAATAAAATTATTCAACTTTAATGCTTATGATATTGTATTGGTGGTGTATTAGATTCTAGAACTTACTTTTAGTGATGCATCTGAACTGCTATGTGAGAAGCTGCATTCGTAAAGCGATTAAGATTTAATAAGGGATAAGCCAGGCATTAGGATAACCCTTAATATCCTGGCGTATTTATTAATAGTTATTGATGATACTCATTGGTCATAAACAACTCCGCACCCTTTAGCTTATTCACTCTTTTTATAGTGCAAATACCCCTAGAACACCCCTCAGAGCCTATCCCATTGCACGTTCTTCGTAATTTTCTAGTGATTCGGATTATTAATGAAGAACATTGTTACACCTCGACATAAAAATTATACCCAAATCGGTATCCCCCTTTATTTTGGTAATCATTTTTAGTACATATGTTAACACAATTGTTTCACCCAAGTAATCGTTATCTTGATTACATAATTTGCTAAGATCGAGTCATTTGTTAATGTATACCAGTTTTGGACGATAGGAATCCATGGTAATTTTTATTTTAATTTTATGAAGAAATGGGGAAGAAAGTCAATTTATACCCCTACTCTTAATATACCCCTTGTTTATTGATCCTGTCTATTTGGGTCATTATTTAGTATACGTTAATGAGATAATTAAAAACATCAAATGTAGGGGATGTCAATGTATATCCCGATTCATGTAATATTATTTATTTTCAAGCACATCGACCTATGGCATGGCAAAAGTGTATTAAAAAAGATTTAAAAAACCCAAAAAAATAATTGTTAAATAAGCAAAAAAAAATACGATACAATATACGAGACTGCCATTCTGCTTATAGTTTAAAGTCAAGAAAGAGTTGAGAAAAGAAAGATAGAGATTGAGATGTAGAGTTATTTTGTAAACGATTATTAGAAGTTTTTTGTCAAAGTCTTGGCTTAGCAACGCTTTATTACATGTGATCTTGAGAATAATTGACTTGCCACCTAGTAACAATATCCCCCATATCCCTAACCCGTGGGTTTCCTTGCCCTACACCAAAGTACAACCTTATAAATAACCTCTTTAATAGTAATTCATAGGTGCTTACGCCAAAGAAGTGGAGGTTTTGATCCTTTATTAAGCTTATGGTAATCTATATGCTATGACAGGTAGTGAGTATTATTTTCCCGTTTCCAATATTGTTATAATTCACTATACACCCAAGAGAAAGAGAGAATCCAAACACTTATGTGAGATGCTATTATATGATTTCTGTGCTTTTAATTACAATGTCAATCCGGTTGTGCCATAAACTATCTTTACTTAGTAGGTTAAATGCCCTCAACTTTGCTTTATATTAAGTAAAAAGCTCATTTGCTTGAGGACAAGCAAATCCCAAATGTAGGGGTATTTAACGAGGTGTCATTTTTACACTTTTTCAGGGTCATCTAACACCTAAAATCATGCTAATATGCTCTATTATTGCACTAAATCATTTCTTTTTATGTAATTAGAATTTTGGAAGCACCTGGACGGATTGCACGTGACTTGGGCTCAATTTGAGAAGAAACAAGGTAAAACACAACTTTTCAAGCATGTGACTACCATCCTGACGTCGTCGCTAATTATGGATAGAAAATAGCTTTTTGGATGCAAAGTGTAACGCCTCAGTGTTTAGAGACGGCGTCATAAGAAGTTATTAGCGCCGACACAATTGCTAATTACTACTCATAAAGAAGATCTGACGACGTCCGAAGTTGCTGACTGAAGAAACCTTAAGAAGATTCGACGGGGTGACGGCGTCACAAAACCCTAGTGACGCCATCACGACCCAATCCTATATATACAAACACTTTGTTTTCATAATTCGTATGTGGAACTTTCAGGAACTATTGTGCAGCTACTATAGACGATTTTTAGAGCTTTTTATGCCCCTTGTACTTACATACTCTCATGTTGGTTTGAAGATAAGTAATTCAATCTTTAATCATTCAAATATGTCTATAGTTTGATGATTAATCGCTTTTCTTTTCTTCTTGTTAACATGTTAGGCTAAATTTAATATGTGTTTGCTTATGATTGCATTAAATATATTTTGTAAACTCTATTATGTTTTGCTTCTTGTTAGTGGTGTGCGCGTTAGGCATTAGAAAACAAGCTATAAGATATTACATTAGCATAGACCTTCTAGTGAAAACAACGATAGAACGAAGTGAATCCTCACGTTGGGAAGATATCTAATTAGTATTTATGGGCGTGGGTTTAACTATTTGGTGTGGAAAAAGAAGGCAGTGGACAAGGAGCTGCTACTTGGTGATTAAATAGATGCGAAACGACCAATTACGCAAGTTAGAATAAAAGGAATACATATCACATTACCTAACGAGGCGTGACAAGCATCGAGTTAGGGGAAAATCAACTATGGGAAGTAATCCATATTAAGTGACCAACATTTTTTTACCTAGAAGAGTTTCCGCCAATTTACTTTTTCTCATAATTAGATTAGAATTAGATAGATTTATTTTGTTAAAAAAACCTCTCGTACAAAACCTAAAGTGTTTGTTTAAAAAAACCATTGGCTCTCCTCAAACCTAAGATTGTACTTGTCTTTCTAAAAAAACATAAACACAAAAATACTCTCTCTCAACCTTAGATCTTATTACATACAATTCGAATAACCGTCGCTATCCCCTTAGAGAACAATCAATCCATCAAATCTTGCCTATACTACACTACAACCGTCAGATACTTACCTAGAAGATTGAAACACGTTCCGACCTTGCATACTGTCGCCCTCATAATCACAACTTTCAAACTACATCAACATTGTTAAAGCATAAAAAAATAGTTATATACACCTGGAAGCTAAAAGTACCCTAAAGGAAGTCGTCAATGAGAGGCTGAAAATTGCATGGCAAGATGATAAAGCCAGCACTAAAACTTCTATGTGATATATACTCTTATGCTAATCATATGGTTGGTGGAAAACAAATGTTAAACATGCAACTAAGCCTAATTACTTGGAGACATAAACAACAGGTGTCACAAATTCAAGCAACCCTCAAACTTAAGTGGTAGCTTAGTGAAGAAGCCACTAACCCTAAGGGATTATTTTAATCACTTATCGGCCACCTGGCGTCGGCTCGGCATGTGAACTGTGCTGGCTCAAACCGCGGCTCCACAGTGTACTCATGCCGATCCGCTATAATAATAAGAAATGTTGATTTACCGAAAAAATATAACATATAAAGGTATTTTTGTAATTTATAACGCTACTAAACGATAGTAAAACTAATATTAAAATTACATTCATTATTATAATGTTTTGTGCTTCCTTATAAACTACATTGACAATCACATATAACATTAGTCTATATTGGGTTATGGATCCTCTTAAGTTCATTTAACATAAGAGGTAATTTTGTGCTTATTGTGGGTGTACATTTGAATTAAAATGATCATTGCAAAACATTTATATTATTTTAATTTAAAAGTACAATCACAAAAAACACAACATTACCTCTCATGTTCAAAATGCACTTTAGAGGATGCTAATCCGTCTATATTATACATGTAAGGGTGTGTTTATTAGAGGGGTATGACACTGTGTGCTTAGAATGAGCTTTAAAGATATTTGTTTGGTTGGTGCTTTTGAAATGGTGAAAGGGTGTCGAATGATAGATCACATATCACTATAAGAGGGTGGGGATTCTGAAACTTTACTGACATATATATGCTAAACAAAATCTCAGCCACATATTTGACTTCTCTTATGCTACCTTGTTTTTTTCTTATTTTATCTGAATATAAAAATATTTTAAAATATTTTATAAATTTAACAATTAAACTTTTTTATATATAAAAAACTATATTCTCTCTCCTAATCTTTTCTCAAATTAATACCAAATCTTTCAAACCTTTTCCAAATCCTAATACCACTTATAAACCAAACAGACCCTAAACTCTTAAAAACATTTATGCCTGTATGATTACATGAGTGATGCATTTGGAGTTGCTATTGAACAAATGTGAAAGAGGCTAAAGATGCATGGACTTGAACAAAATGTATCCTTTTAATTTAATGAAAGAAAAATGCTAATTCTTTTTACAAAATCTTCTTACTAATCTTCTTACAAAACAGGATCCTGACAAGTGGTTGAACTGACGGTTTAAATTTAGACAGACAATAAGTGAAAAAAATATATATTATATGATTGTGTGTAGGAGGATAAGTAGAAGGATTTTGTAGGAGGCTTTAGCAATGCTTTTAATGAAAAGATTTAATCTAATTAGTTTATTTTTATAGCGCCTCTTACTGATTGAGGGCGTAGCCAATAAAATAGTTGAAAGAGATTTGGTTGATGACATGCATATGCGTGTACAATGTGTTTTTTTTTAATTATATATCTTCTTCTCTAGTTGACGACTTGAAAACAACAAAGCATTCCATTTACAAATTCATTGCAAAGACAAGGTGAGAGGGGGGAGGGGGGGTTTGGTGGGGGGGGGGCGGTGTGGGGGGGGGGGGGGAGGGGGGTGGGTGGGGGGGTGGGGTCGGGGGCGCTGCGGGGGGGGAGGGGCGTGGGGACGGGAGAGGTGGAAAGGGGGGGGGGACGGAGGGGGGGGGGGGGGGAGGGTGCGAGGGAGGTGGTAGGGTGGGGTTGGGGGGTGCGTGGGGGGGGGTGGGGGGTGGAGGAGTGGGGGGAGGGGGGGTGGGGGGGAGAAGAGTTGTGGGGGGGGCTGGGATGCGCGGGGGGAGGGATGGGGGGGGGGCAGGCGGAGTGGAGGGGGTGTGGGGGGGGGGTGGGGGGGGAGGGGAGGGGGGGGTGGCTGGGTTGGAAGGGAGGGAGGGGAGGTTGGAGAGAGGGTTCGGGGAGGAGGGGGAGTGGGAGGGGTGGGGTGGGGGGGGGGAGGGAGTGGGGGGGGGCGGTGGGGGGGGGGAGGGGGGGGGGGGGCGCGGGGTGTGGGGGGGGGGGGAGGGGGTGGGGGGAGTGGTGGGGGGGGGGAGGCGTGTGGGAGGTGGGGGGGGTGCGGGAGCGAGGGAGGGGGTGGGAGTGGGGGGTGGGAGTGGATTGGGGGAGTGGGGGCGGGGGGGGGGAGGGGAGAGCGGAGGGGGGGATTTTGTGGGGGGGGGGGGGGGGGGGGGGGAGGGCGGGGGAAGGGGGGGGGCGGGCTGGGGGGATTGGGGAGGAGTGGTGGGCGGGGGGAGGTCGGGGGGGGGCGGGGGGGTGGGTGGTGTAGCGGTGGAGGGGGGGGGGGGGGAAGGGGGGTGGGTGGGAAGGGGGTGGGGGGTGTGGGGTTTGGGGGTGTGGGGGGGTTGGGGGGGGGGGATCTGGGGGAGGTGGGCGGCGAGTGGCGAGGGGGGGGGGGAGAGGTGGGGGGAGGGGCGGGGTGGGGGGGGGGGATGGGAGTGTGGGGTGGGGGGGGGTGGGGGGGTGGGGGGGGGGGGCAGAGGGGGGGTGGGGGGAGCCGGGAGGGGGAGGGAGGTGGGGAGGGGGCGAGGAGGACGGGAGGGTGGGCGGGGGGGGGGGGGGGTATGGGGGGCGGGGGAGAGTGGGGCTGGGCGGGATGGGTGGGTGGGTGGGGAGGCGTGGGGGTGGGGGGGGGGGGGGGGGTGCTGGGAGGCGGCTGTGGGGGGGGGGAGAGGGGGGGGGAGGGGAGGGGGGGGGGGGGGGTCGGCAGGGGGTGAGGAGGTGGGGGGGGTCTCGGGGGTGGGGGATGTGGGGGGGGTCGGGGGGGAGGGAGGAGGGAGGGCGGGGGGGAGGGGGTGGGGGTGGGGGGGACGGGTGTGGTGGGAGGGGGGGGGGGGTGGGGGGGGGGGGGGGAGTGGGGGAAGGGGGGGGGGAGCGGGGGGGGATCGCGGCGACGGAGGTGGGGGGGATGAGGGGGTAGGAGGGGGGGGGGGAGGGGTTGGGGGGGTGGGGGGGGGGGGGGGGCGGGGGGAGGAGGTGGGACGGGGGGGGGGGCGGGGGGTGGTGAGGGGTGGGGGGGAGGGAAGGGAGCGGGGGGAGGTGGGGGGGCGAGGAGTGGGGGGGGGTCGGGAGGGGGGGGAGGGGGTGTGGAGGGGGAGGGTGGGCGGGGGGGGGGGGTGGGGGGGGGGGGGCGGGGAGGGGGGGGGTGGGCGGGGGGAGGGGGGGGGGGGGGGGGGGGGGTGGGGGGGGGGGGTGTGGGGGGGAGGGGGGGGTGCGCTGGGGGGGGGTGAGGGGGGGGAAGGGGGGAGGGGGGGGGGCGGGGGGGGGGGGGGAGAATTAGGGTGAGGGTGCATTGGGGGGTGATGGTGGGTTGTGTGGGGGGGACGGATGGGGGGGTGGGGGGGGGGGGTGAAGAAGGGGGTGCGGGGGGGCGGGTGGCGGGGGGGTGGGGGGGTAGGGGGTAGGGGGGGGAGGGGGGGGGGTGGCAGGGGGTGAGGGTCGGGGGGGGGGGGGTCGGGGGAGGGGGTGGGGGGGTGAGGGGGGGGGTGGGAGGAGGGGGTGCGGGGACGGGGGGTAGGAGTGGGCGGGGGGGAGGTAGGGTGGCGGGTTGCCGGAGGCTGGGGACGGTGGTGAAGGCGGGTGTGGCAGGTGGGGAAGGGGGGTGGTGTGGGGGAAGGGAGGGACAGGGGTAGCGGCGGGCCGGGTGGGGGGGGGGGGTTGCGGGATGGGCTGGGGGAGTGGGGGTGGAGGGGGAGTGGGGGGGGAGGGTGGGGGTGCGGTGAGGGGGGGGCGGGGGTGTAGGGGGGGTTGGATTGTGGGGGGGGGAGCGGGGAGGGGTGGAGTGTGGGGGAGGGATGAGGGTGGGGGGGTCGTGGTTGGCGGGGTGTTTGAGGGATGTGGGGGGGGGAGGTCGGGGTGGGGGGGAGGGGGTAGGGGGTGGGCTGGGGGGGTGGGGGGGGGTGGGGGGGTGGGGGTGGGGGGGGTGGGGTGGTGGGAGGGGGAGGAAAGGGGGGGTGGGTGTTGGTGGTGGGGGGGGGGGGGGGCGGGCGGGGGTGGGGGGAAAGAGAGCGCGGGGTTGTGAGGGTGGAGGGGGTTGGTGGTAGGTAGGGGGTGGGGGGGGGGCAGGGTTTATTAGGAGGGGTGGTAGTTAAGGGTGGGCGGGTTGGGGGGCGGAGGGTTGGGGTAGGGGGGGGGGGGCGGGGGAGGCGGCGTCGCGATGTGGGGGGGGGTGTGGGCGGGGGAGGGGGTGGGATGGGGAGGGCGGGGGAGGGGTGGTGTGGGTGGGATGGTCGGGGGGAATGGGGGTGCTGGGTTGAGGGGGGGGCGAGAGGGGGGGCAAGCCTGAAGAGTGGGGAAGGGTGAGGGGGTGGTGGGGGTGTTGGGGGGAGTGGGGGGGGGGAGCTGGGGGTGGGGGGTGTGGGGGGGGTGGGCGGCGGGGGGGGGGGGTGGGTGGGATGGGATGGGGATGGATGGGAGGGAGGGATGGGGGGGGGGTGGGGAGGAGGGAGGGGTTGCGGGGAGGGGGGGGGGGGGAGGGGGGGGTTTGGGGTCGGGGGAGGGGGGAGTAGTGGGTGGGGAAGGGGGGTCGAGGTCGAGGTGGGGAGGGGGGGGAGGGGGGGGGGGTGGGGGGTAGTGGGGAGGGGAGGTGGGGGTAGGGTGGCTGGTGGGTGGGCGGCTGGGCGCGGAGGTGGGTGGAGGGGAGGGGGTCGGGGCGCGTTCGGGGGGGGAGAGGGTGTTGGGGGGGTGGGTGAGGGGATGGGGGGGGGGGGGGGGGGGTGTGGGGTGGGGAGGGGGGAGGGGGGGGGGGGGGGGGGGGAGGGCGGTGGTGGGGGAGGGCATGGGGGGGTGGGGGGGGGGGGGGAGGGGGGGGAGATAGGGGGTGTGGAGGGAGTAGGGGGGTGGGTGGAAGGAGGGTAGGGGCTGGCGGGGGGGATGGGTTGGGAGGGGAGGGGTGGATGGGCGGGGATGGGGGGGGGGGGGGGGGGAGGGGGGTGGGGGTGAGATGAAGGGAAGGGGGGGGGGGAGGGTGTGGGGTGGGGGGGGGTTGGGGGGGTGGGGGGAGGCGGGTGGATAGGCGTAGGGAGGCAGTGGGGGGGGGGGCGGGAAGGGTGTGTGAGGGAGGTGGGGGCGGGGAGGGTGGGGAGGGGGGGGGAGGGGGGGGCAGGGGGGGCGTGGGTGGTGGGGGGGGGGGGGGGGGGGGTGGGAAGGCGGGTGCGGGAGGGGGGTGGGGGGAGGCGAGGGGGGCGGTGGGTGGGTGTGGGGGGCTGCAGCGGGGGGGGGGTGGTGTGGGGGGGTGCGGTGGGGGGAGGGGGGGGGGCGTGTGTGAGGGGGGGGGGAGGGGAGGGGCGGGGGGGCGGGGGCGGGGCGTAGGGGGTGGTGGGGGGGGGGCGTGTGGGGGGGGGGGGGGGAGTTGTGGGGGCGGGGTGGTGGGGATGGCGGGGGGGGGGGGGCGGGAGGAGGTAGCGGGGGGGTGGTGGGGGGGCTGGTGTCGGACGATGGAGGGGGGAGGGGGGGGGTTGGAGGGCTCGGGGGGGGGGGAGTTTAGGAGTGTGTGGGCGAGGGGGGGTGCGGGGGGGGTGGTGGCAGAGGCGGGGTGGTGGGGGGGTGGGCGTGGTGGGTGGGGGGAGGGGGGGGGGGGGTGGAGGGGTTGGTGGTGAGGGGGGAGGGGGAGGGGAGAGGGGGGGAGGGAGGAGGAGGGGGGGGGTGTGGAGGGGGGGGGAGGGGGCGTGGGGGGGGGAGGGGGGAGGGGGATGGGGATGGGGGGAGGTTGGGGGGGGGGGGAGGGAGTGGGGGAGTGGGGGGAGGGGGGGGGGGGGGGGGGGGGGGAGGGGGGGGGGGGTGCTGGGGGGTGGAGTGGTCGGGGGGGTGGGGTGGGGGGGGGAGGGGGGGTGGGGGGGGGGGGGGGGGGGGGGGGGTGGGTTGGGGGGGGAGTGGGATGGTGGTGTGGGGGGGGGGCGGTGGGGGGTGGGGGGCGGGGGGGGGGGGGGGGGTGGGGGGGGGGGGGAGGGGGGGGGATGGGTGGTGGGCTGGTGGCGTGGGGGGGGGGGAGGGCTGGGAGGGGGAGGTGGGGAATGGGTGGTGGTGGGTGTGGGGGGGGTGGTCGAGGGACGGGGGGGGGGGGGGGTGGTGTGGGTGGGGGGGGGTTGGGGTGGGGCGGGCGTGGGGGGGGGGGGGGGGGTGAGTGGGTGGGGGGGGGGGAGGGGGGGTGGAGGGGGGGAAGTAGGGGGGGGGGGGGGGGTGTGGGGGGAGGGGGGGGTTGCGGGAGGTGCGGCGGGGGGGGGGGGGGGGGAGGTGAGAGGGGGGGGGGGGGTCGGTGAGGGGTGGGGGGGGGGGGGGGGGGGGGGGGGATGGTGGGGGGAGGCGTGGGGCGGGGGGAGGGGGGCGTGGGGGGGCGGGGGGGGGTGGGTGGGGGGGGGGGGGGGGGGTTGCGGTGGTTGGGGGGGGGGGATGGGGGGGAGGTGAGGGTGGGGGGGAGAGAGGGTGGGGGGTTGTGTGGGGGGGGGGGGGTCGGGGTGGCGGGGGGGGGGGGGGGTTGTAGTGGGGGTCTGGTGGGGGGGGGGGGGTGGGGGGGGGGTGTGGAGGGGGCGGGGGGGGTCGGGTGGGTGGCGGGAGGGGGGGGGCGCGGGGGGCGAGAGGCGGCGGGGGGGTGGGTGTGAGTGGGAGGGGGAGGAGTGGGGGGGGGGGGGAGGGGGGCGGGGGCGGGGAGGGGGGGAGCGGGGGGGGGTGGGGGTGAGGTGGCGGGGGGGTGGGGGGGGTGGGCAGGGGGTGAGGGTGCGATCGGGGAGAGGGGTTGGGGGGCGGTGGGTGGATGGGAGTGGGGGTGGGGTTGGGGGGGGGGGGGAGGGAGTGGGTGGGAGTGGGGGGGGGGGGGGCGTGGGGTGGGTGGTGGAGCGGGCGGAGGTGGGGGATGGATGGGCGGGCAGGAGCAAGGGGGGGGGGGCGGGTGGGGGGTGGGGTGAGGGGGAGGGAGGGGGGGAAGGGATGGGGGATGGTGGGTTGAGGGCCGGGGGGGTGGAGGGCGGAGCGGTGGGGCGGTGGGGGGGGGTGAGGGGGTTGGGGGGGGGGGGGGTGGTGTTTGGGGGGGGGTGTGGGGGGGAGCGGGGGGGCGGGCGGCGTGAGGGGAGGGGGGGGGGGGGCGGGGGGGGGGGGGAGGGGCGGGGGGGTGGGAGGGGTGGGGGTGTGTGGGGGGGGGCGGGGGTGGGGGGAGTCAGTGGGGGGGGGGGAGGGTGGCGGGAGGGGGGGCTGAGGGGTGGTGGTGAGGGGGTGGAGGGGGAGGGGTTGAGGGGGGGGAGGGGGGGGGGGTGGGGGGGGTGAGGATAGGGGAGGGGGGCTGGGGAGGGGGGGGGGGGTGGGGAGATGGAGGGGGGATGTGGGGGAGGGGGGGGGCGGTGGTGGGGTGGAGGCGGGGAGCCAGGCAGGTGGGGGGGGAGGTGGGGGGGGGGGGAGGTGCTGGCGCTGGGAGGGAGCAGGGGGGGGGGGGGGGTGTGGAGCGGGGGAAATGAGTGGGGGCGGGAGCGTGGGGGGGGCGAGATGGGGGAGGGGGGGTGGGGGGGGTGGACGGAGGGGGGATAGGGGGGAGGTTGAGGGGAGGGGGCGGGGCAGGGGGGGAGGGTCGATGTGGGTGGAGGAGGGGGGGGGCGGTTGTGGGGAGCGGAAGGGTGGTGGGGCGGGGGTGGAGGGTGGGTGGGGAAGGGGGGTGGGGGGGGAGTGTTGCTGGGGGGGAATGTGGGGTGTAGCAAGTGGGGGGGGGGGATGGGTGGGGGGGGGGGGGTGGCGGAAGAGAGGAGGGGGGGTGGAGAGCGGGGCTGGGGGGGGTGGGCGGGGGGGGGGGGAGATGGGGGAGGGGGGGGGTGAGGAGGGGGGGGGGGGTGGGGAGGGGGGGGGATGGGGTGGGGGTAGATGTGGGCAGGGGGGGGGGGAGGTGGGAGGGGGGTGGAGGGGGGATGTGGGGACCGCCGGAGGGGGGGGGGAGGGGGGGGGGGGGTTTGGAGAGGGGGGAGGTGGGGGTGGGTGGGCGGGGGGGGAGTGGAGTGGGGATGTGGGGGGTGGTGGGGGGTGTGGGGGGGGGGCGGGTGGTTGGCTATGGGGGGGTGGGGGGGAGTGGTGCGGGGGAGGGAGGGGTGGGCGGGGGGGCGGGTGGGGGGGGGATGGGGGGGGCCGGTGGGGGGGGGTGGGGGGGGTGGAGAGGGTGCGGGGGGCGGGGGGTTGGGGTCGGCGGGCGGGGGGCGGGGGTGGGGGGGGGGGGGGGTCTGGTGAGCGGGGTGGGGGTGGGGGCGGGGGGTGGGTGGGTGGGTGTGGGACGGTCGGTGGGGGGGGGAGGACGGGGGGAGGGGGCGTGGGGAGAGGGGTGGGTGGAGGCGGTGGTGGGTTGGGGGGTGGGGGGGGGTGGGGGGGGGTGGATGGGGGGGGGGCGTGGGGGGTTGTGGTGTTTGCGATGTCGGGGGGGTTGGGGGTTTTGTGTTGTTTGGGATGTTCATGTGATGCTAGTGTTGAGTGGCGTGTTTGGGCGTGTCGTGTTATGGGGAGGGGGGGGGGGGGTTGGGTGGGGGGGGGCAGGGGGACGGGAGGGGGGGGAGGCGGGGTGGAGGATGGAGGGGGGGGGTGGTGGGGGCAGGGTGGTGGCGCGGGTGGGGTGGGAGGGCGGGGTGGGGGGATGGGGGGGGCGGGGGGAGGGGGGAGGGGGGGGGTGGGTGGGGTCTGGGGGGAGGGGGGGAGGGGGGAGGTGTGGGGGTGCGTGGGGAGTGGGGGGGGTTGGGGGTCCGTTGGGCGTGGGGGGGAGGGGCGAGTGGGAGGGGTGCGCCGCGGGGTAATGGGGGGAGGGGGGGGGAGTGGGGGCGTTGGTGGGCGGTGGGGAGAGGGAGCCTGGGATTTAGGAGGGGGGGGGGGGGGGAGGGGTGGGGGGCGAGAGGGGGGGGGGCACACACGGGGGGGTGGGGAGGTGGGGGGGGGTAGAAGGGGTGGGGGGGCGGGGATGAGGACGGGGGGGGGGGGGGTGGGTGGGGCGGGCTGAGGGGGGGTGAGGGGTGGAGGGGGTGAGTTGGGGGGCGGGGGGGGGTCGGGAGGGGCGGGTGGAGGTGGTGGGATGTGGTGGGAGGGTTGGGGGGGGGTGGAGGGGGATGGGGTGTGGGTGTGGGTGAGTGGAGGGGTGGAGTAGGGAGGGTGAGGGGGAGGGGTTGGGGGTAGGGGGGGGGGATGGGGGGGAGGGCGGGGGGGGGTGGGTGGGGGGGAGGTGGTAGGGTGGGGTTGGGGGGGGAGGGGGGGGGGGGGTGTGTGGAGTAGTGAGTATGGAGGGGTTGGGTCGCGGGAGGGGGCGCAGGAGAGGTTGGAGGGGGGTTGAGGAGGGGGCAGGGGGGTGGCGGTGCGGGGAAGGGAGCGGAGCAGCGGGGGGCGGGGGGTGAGGGGGGGCAAGGGGGGGGGGTGGGGGGGGTGGTGGGGGGGGAGGGGGGGTGGTGGAATGGGGGTGGGCTGGGAGGGGCGGGGGGGTGGGTGGGGGGGTGGGGGTGGGATGGTGGTGGTGGCGGGGAGGGGGGTGGGGGGGGCGCGGGGGGCGTGATGTGGGGGGAGGGGAGAAAGGGAGAGGGGCGGGCGAGGGTGGGGGGAGGGGTGGGAGGTGGCGGTGGGGTCGGCAAGCGGGGAGGGGGGGGGGGGGGGCGAGGTGGGGGGGGGGAGGGGGTGGGGCGGTTGCGGCAGGAGGGGAGTGGGGGGGGCTGGAGGGGAAGCGTGGGTTGGCGGGATCGGATGGGGGGGGCACGTAGGGGAGGGTGGGGGGGTGTGGGGGGGGGGGGGGTGGGAGGAGGGGCGCGGAGGGGGGTGAGGTGGAGTGGTGGTGGGGGGGGGGGGGGATGGGAGGGAGGGGGGGAGGTGGCTGGGGGGGGGCCGGTGGGGGGGGGGGGGGGGGGGGGATGGGGGGGTGGGAGTGGGGGTGAAGGGGGGGGGAAGGATGGGGGTGGCCGTCAGGGGGGGAGGGGTGTGGGGGGGGGGTGTGGGGGGAGGGGGGGAGGGGGGGGGGAGCGGGGGTGGAGGGGGGGGGGGGGGGGGGGGGGTGGGAGGGGGAGCGGGGGGGGGCCGTGGTCGGCGGATGGAAGGGTGGGGGGGGTAAGGGGGGGTGCAGGGGGGGGGTCGCGGGGGGAGTGGGGGGGGTTGGGGATGGGGAGTGGAGGGATGGGGGTCTGTTTTGCATGTGGGTGGGGTACGGGGCTGGGTGGGGGGTGGGGGGGGGGAGTGGACGGGAGGGGTGGGTTGGGTTGGGGTGGAGGGGCGTGGGGGGAGGGTCAGGCTAGGGGGGGGGTGGGCAGGCGGGGGGGATGGGGTGGGGGGGTGGGGGGGGTGGGGGGGGGGGGCGGGGGGGTGAGGGGGGGGGTGGTGGGCCGCGGGGGGTGGGGCGGAGGGGAGGGGGGGGGAGGCGGGGGGGAGTGATGGAGAGGGGGGGGGGGGGGGTTGGGGGGGGGCGGGGGGAGGGGGGGTTGGTTGGTGGGGAGGGCGGGGGAGACGGGGGGCGGTGGGGGGTGGGGGGCCGGGGGGGAGGAGTGGGGTGGGGGGGGGGGGGGGGCGGGGGGGAGAGGTGGGGAGGGTGGGGGGGTGGGGAGGGTGTGGGGGGGGGGGTGGGGGAGGGTGGGCGGGGGGGCTGGGGGGGGGGATGGGGGGACTGGGGTGGGGGGGGGAGTGTGGGGAGGGGGGGGGGGGGGGTATGGTAGGGGGGGGTTGTGGTGGGGGGGGGCTGGGGTTTGGTGTTTGGGTGGGTAGGACACAGGTGGTTGAGGGGGGGACGGCGAGGCGTATGAGCGTGGGGGAGGAATGTGGGGTGGATTGGGGAGGGGAAGGGTGGGTGGTGAGGAGGTGGGGAGGGGACGGGGATGGGTAGGGGCGGGAGGAGGGGGGGGGGGGAGGAAGGTTGGGAGGGGGTGGGGGGGGAGGGGAGTTGAGGAGGGGGGGGGGGGATTGGGGGGGGGCAGTTGTGGGGGGGGTGGGGCCCGGGGGGGAGCTGGGTGGGGGGTGGTGGGGGGTGGGAACAGTGGGGGTTGGGGGCCTCGGAGGGAGGGGTTGGTGGGGGGGACGCTTGTGGTGCGGGTGGGACGGGGAGGGGTTGGGGGTGTCGGAGGGAGGGGGTGGGAGGGTCGGGAGGGGGAGGGTGGGGGGGGGAGGGTGGGGGGGCGGCCTGGGGGGTGTGGGGGGGGGGGGGTTGGGGGGGGGTGGGCGGGGCAGGGGGCGGGGGTGGGGTGGGAGAGGGGGCGTGGGTGGGCAGGGGGGCCGGGCTAGGGAGGGGGGCAGGGGGCTGGGGGGTGCGGGGGTGGGGGGGGCTGGGTGTGGTGGGGGTGGAGGGAGTGGGTGTGGGGGGGGGTTGGGGTGTGGGGGTGGGGTGGGTTTGGCTTGGATGGCGGTGGGGAGGGGGGTGGGGGGTGTGGGGGACGGGTGGTGTGTAGTGGGGGGGGAGGGGTGGGGTGGCGGGGGAGGGGGTGAAGCAGGCGGGAGCTGAGGGGAGGGCTGGGGGGGGGGGGTGGGGGGAAGGGTGGGGGGGGGGGGGGGTTGGGGTGGGGGGGCGGGGGTTGGTTTGGTCGGGGGGGCGTTGTGGGTGGGGAGGTGGGAGGTTGAGGGGAGCGGATGAGGGCGGGGGAGGGATCTTGTAGGGTGGATTTCTTGGGAGTACGTGCTTAGGGTGGGTTGGGTTGGGAGGGGGAGGGGGGGAGGGTGGGAGGGTGTTAGGGCGGGGGGGGAGGCCGGGCGTGGGGGGATTTGGCTGTATTGGTCTTGTGTTCGAGGGGGGGGTGGGCGGTTAGAGGTGGTAGCTGGTGGGAGGTGGGGGGGCGAGGGTTGGGGTAGGGGTGGGGTTGGGGGTGGAGTGGGTGAGGCGTGGGGTGCGGTGGGGGGGGGGGGCGGGTGTAGGGGCGGGGGTGGTGGGGGGGGTTTGGGGGTGTGGAGGGGGGGGGGGTGGGTGGGGTGGGGTAGGGAGGGCGGGGTGATGGGGGGAGTGGGGGGCGACCAGGGGGGGGCGGGGGGGGGGGCTAGGACGGGGCAGGAGGGAGGAGGGGGGGGGGAGGAGGTGGGCGGGGGGGGGGCGAGTGGGGGGGCGGATGTGGGTGAGGGACCGGATCGTGCGGCGGGCAGGAGGGGGGGGAGATGGAGGGGGGGTGGGGAGGGGGTGGGGTGCGGGGGGGGGGGGGGGTGGAGGGTGTTTGTTTTTGGTTGTTGAAGTGTGGTTGATTGTTTATGTTTTGGTTTTTTTTTTGTTTTTTTTTTTTTTTTTTTTTTTTTTTTATGCTTAATTTTCATTTCTATTTTTGTTTGTTTTGATATTTTTTTTTGTTTGTTTTTTATTTTTAGTTGTTTTGTTTTTTATTTTTTTTTTACTTTTTGTTTCTGTTCTTTTTTGCTTTTTTTTTATTGATTTTTTTTTTTTTTTTTTATTTTATTTTGTTTTTTATTGTCTTTCCTTCCTTTGTGTTTTTTTTTTTATCCCCCGCTCTTTTTTGTTTTGTTTTTTTTTTTTTTTTTTTTTGTTCTTTATTTGGCTTTTTTTATTTGGTTTATGTTTTTTGTTTTTTTTTTTTATGTTTTTTTTTTTTTCCTTATTTTTTTTTCTTTGTTTTTTTTTTTTTTTTTTTTTTTTTTTTTTTTGGCATTTTTTGTTTTGTTTTGTTTTTTTTTTTGTCTGTGTTTTTTTTTTTTGTTTTGTTTTTTTTGTGATTTTTTTTTTTTTGTTATTTTTTTTTAATTTTTTTAATTTTTATTGCTTTCTTTATTTTTTTTTGTTGTGTTTTCCTCACCATGTTTTTGATTTTTTTTTGTTTTTATATTCTTTCTTGCTGCTTATTTTTTTTTTTTTTTTCTTTTTTTTTTTGTTTTTTTTGCTTTTTTTTGACATTTTTTTTTTTGTGCCTTGCTTTTTTTTTTTTTTTCTTTTTCTTATTTATTTTTTTTTTTTTTTTTGCCCTTGTTTTGTCTTTTTTTTTGCTTTTTTGCTTATTTATTACTTTTTTTCTTTTTTTTTTTCTTTTTTTCTTTATTTTTATTTTTTTTTTTCTTTCATTTTTTTTTGCAAAAGGAAATGTGGTGATGCCATCAAATCTAGATTTGGTGGAAAAATGACGAATCAAGAAGATGAAAAGTATTATCTTGAAAGCAACAGTTTTTTTTAAAGGATTCTTCTGTACTCAACACAGAAGGCTTCTAAAGGTTATGACAGGTTCCAAAGTCTTCTAAGTCAGCTAGAGATTCATGGAGCAGGTGTATCTACTGAGGATGCTAATCAAAAATTCCTACCTTTCTGCCTGGTCACAAGTTCTCCCTAAATAAATGAGAACCCAAACCAGGGAGGTGGACTACTCTTAGTTTTGATGATTTTTGTACAATAATCTAAGAGGGTCTTTGAGAGTAATTATAAATGGCTTTATGCATCATTCATCTATCTGGCCACAACAATATCGCTTTTGTATCTGAGACACAAAGCAGTACTAATGGATCAGTTGTACCGCTTATTGTGTTCCCAATCTTTCTAGTCAAAACACAAAGTATGAACAAACTTCATCATACTCACTTCTTGCTAATCAATCTAGCTGCCCTCAACTGGATCATGAGGACTTAGAACAGATTGATGAATATGACCTTGAAGAAATGGACTTGAAGTGGCAAGTGGCCATGATCTCAATGAGAATGAAAAAGTTTTACAAGAAGAACTAGAAGAAAGCTACATTTTAAGGCAAAAGAAGTTAGTTGCTTTGATTAAAACCAAGTGGAAATGCTACAAGTGATACATAACAGCGGGCATTTCAATTTTGCTAAAGAGTGTTGTAGAATCAAGGGAACTTCAGATAAACAGGAGGATTGGATGCATGGGAATTCTGGAAACAAGGATGGATTGATGAGCAGATGAACCTTGTACAGAAGGAGGATTCTAAGGCATTGGTGACAGTTTTGATACTGGGAAGGTGTGGATTGGACAAAATCTTTCAGAAGATGTAGATTATACTTTGATGGCTCGTGCAACATAGTCAGACTCAGACATAGAGGTAATTTCTATGTTCAAATAAGTGTGTAAAGAAGGTCTTATGCTTAATCTTAAAGACAATGTAAAGATGCTCAAAGAGAACAAAAGCTTAGTGATGCAAGCATAGAAATTTAAAAGCATACTCTCAAAGTCTTAAGAAAGTGAAGCACGGTTTGTTGCTCATCACTCCTAAGACAACTTTGGTTTTGAACAAAAGGATACAGTTTGTGAAAATAGATTTAGATGATTAAAACAGATGTTCTCACATTACATAAGAAATTATGTTAGCAGAAAGCTCAAAAAGAACAAAGAAGATTTTAAATTTATAGGCTTAAAAGTAGAAAAAATGGCATAATTCTTTAAATATCTTAGTAAACTGCTAAAATACACCAAATGAGTGCTAATGATAAGAAGTTTGGGCTTGGGTTGGGGATCACAGATATGGATGGTATTTTGAGTTATATGGAAAATGAAGTGTTGCAGAGTGTTTTTATGAATAAAGAGAGAGTTTATAGAAAACCAACCTGTGTATGATAGGTTTGTAGTGTAGAAAGGAAGGAATGCATGCTGTTACCCCCACCTCCATGACAGGAAATTATATGCCTCTTGACTTGTGTGAAATGAAATAGATTATCACAGGGATTAAATATGGTCCAAAACAGACTCAACTAGTGAATCTGATTCCCAATCCTCTAGGAAAAATTGATACCTGTGAATTAAACATTAGTACAGATCTTTCTGAATTAAAACCTTAAGTGACTGAAACCCAGTTGGTCAAGGAAGCTAATGTAGAAAGTCAACCTACTAAGGTCTTTGGTGGGGTATGAATGCTTTCCTAATCATTGTACGAGTATGATTCAGATTAGTGAAGATGGAGTGTTGTCTTTGTTGTTTATACCAACACAAAACAACGAGAAATACATATTTTTGCTAACCAGCAGTAAAAATACTCCTAAGGGGAAAATTGTTTAAAAGTCAATCAACACATAGTCAAAAAAACTAAAAGTTGATAAGAGAAGATTTAGGACTGTCTGGGTTTGCTAGTTACTAATGTTGTAAGTGTTAATGTAAGAGCATGTTTTGTAATGTGGTAGTTCTTAATCATTTGATTAGAGATTGTTGATTTTCATGGGAGAAGATGATTGGCAAGGGGGATGAAAAGCTGTTGACTTAACAATGGTTGGAATAATGTGGCAAAGAAAGAGTGAAATAAACAAAACAATTTGTTTTTTTCCTTCAGCAGTACTAACTAGAATGGATCATTCCAGTTAAGACTGCTAGAGCTAGCATAAGAGAGTAAGTAGAGTAGTAATGTACTAAGATTTTAATACTTATAGGCAAAAGCTTTAAACAGACGACAGTATTAACAATACTGCCATGAAAGTTAATACTTGTTAAGCCCATTGTGATATAAAGTTTTTAGACCATGCAAAATGTTTTTCAAAAAACTCACGCATTCACATCTTCTAAGGCCTTTCAAAAAACGACAACAGTAACTTAGAAACTATTTTCAAAAACAAAAGGTTAATTACTGTAAATAGTAAATGCAAGGTAGTAAGTTAGTACCATACTGTTGGTGGGAGGGAATAAAGGAAAACTGCTGGGTTAAGCCCTCAGCATGTAGTTGTAATTGGAGGACCAAAAGATTACCATGGTGGTTCACAAACATAACATGGGGATCCAAGAGTCTTAGAAATTTGTCTTATACTTTCAAACGTTCCATAGGCAGACTCAAGCCCCCCAAACAGGCTTTGGGTCCTAAGGAGAGTCTAATCTCTTTCTTCTTTTATGTAACTGGATTATCCACACTAGACAGCTCTCCGCTAAAGAATAATGGAAATTGTTGATGTGGATATTTGGTTCCTAGGCACATGAAGGAAACAAGGCCTACCTTTGTGAGTTTCAGACTTTAATGGTGGCACATTTGCTTTGGATGGTAAGTAAGGTTTCATATCTTGAGGTGGTAAATAGGTAAAATAAAAACTCGAAAGTTAGTTTTTGGGATGTGTGCTTTGTGTGCAAAGAATAGAGAAAGACTTCAGTATATTTCAATCTTTTTTACTGTTTGTCACCAAATGTGTGACAAAAACAACAAGGTTCTATTCACTGATTTTGAAATGTCTTGTTTTGTCTCCTGCAATTTAAGTTTACCTTATGTGACAATTCAAGTATTATATAAAAATAATCCCAGACAAAACATATGTACAGCTTCAATTTAGAGAACATTTTATCCTTCGGGAGGATGGCCTTATTTAAATTGCAAAGGCTACAATGAACATTGTTCCTACAGGAGGGTTGGCTTGTTTAATTGCAAAGGCCACAACTGATGAATCTAACAAATGGCATAGGAGGTTGGGTCATGTAAATTTCAAAAACTTAAATAAACTTGTGAAGGGAAACCTTGTCAGAGGTTTACCTTCAAAGATTTTTCAAAATGACCACACTTGTGTTGCTTGTCAGAAAGGAAAGCAACACAAGGCCTCTTGTAAGGCCAAAGCAGTAAGCTCTATTAGCCAAACCCTACAACTTCTTCATATGGATTTGTTTGGACCTACATCTGTAAGGAGCTTGAACCATAAGACCTATTGCCTTGTAATCACTGATGATTTTAGCAGGTTTAGTTGGGTATTTTTCTTAAGAACTAAGGATGAAACTAGTGCAATCCTTAAGGACTTTATAAGACAGATAGAGAACCAATTGAATCAAAAGGTTAAGACCATTAGAAGTGATAATGGAACAGAATTTAAGAACAAGGAGGTTATTGAATTCTGTGGGATAAAAGGGATCAAGAGGGAATATAGTAATGCCAGAACTCCACAACAAAATGGAGTTGCTGAAAGAAAGAACAGGACCCTAATTGAGGCTATAAGGACCATGCTTGCAGATTCATTTTTACCTAACACTTTTTGGGCTGAAGCAGTTAGTATTGCTTGTTATGTTCTAAATAGGGTATTAGTGACCAAGCCTCATAATAAGACACCTTATGAACTTTTAACTGGTAAGATACCAATTATAAGTTATATAAGACCTTTTGGGTGCCATGTGACCATCTTGAATACCATTGACCACCTTGGCAAGTTTGCTGGAAAATCAGATGAAGGGTTTTTAGTTGGGTATTCTCTACAAAGCAAGGCTTTTAGGGTATACAATTTAGAAACCAAAAGAGTTGAAGAAAACCTGCACATCACCTTCTTAGAGAACAAACCAAATGTTGCAGGAAAAGGACCAACTTGGCTTTTTGATCTTGATTATTTAACTGATTCTATGAATTATCATCCTGTTAGTTCAGAGAATCAAGCTAACCTACATGCAGGTCAACAAGAAGCTAACCAAAATGCAGGTACAGAAGAGATTATTGATGTGGGGGATTCTGACAAAGAAGATGACTCTGCACAAGACTGTTTTGTACTGCCAATATGGCCTTCTTATTCTTCAACAAATACTCCAGCAGTAACAACAGATGATAAGAGAGCAGGTCCAAGAGAGGAAGAACAAGTCTTTATGGATGACCTTGAAAGACTTAAGAAGCAAGAAAAGGAAGCTTATGAGGAAGCTGAAGCTCTCAGGAAGAAGTTTGAGACCTTGGTTATTAAAGAAGGAGTTGCTAAGCCTAGCAGTACTAACATTTTTAGTACTGTTAGCACACCAGCCAAAGCTAGCAGTACTAACCCACTTAATACTGCTAGCATACCAGTTAGTACTGCCAGTCCTTATGAGGGACTATCTCTTGCTGATCCAACACATTCTGAAGAAGATGATTCAGAAATACCTCCCCTTGAGGATATCTATCAAAATTCCACAGATGGTATTTTCACTACTTCTTCTTTTGATGATGAGGGTGCAGTGGCTGATTTCACAAACTTAGAGACTGTTGTGAATGTTAGTCCTATTCCCACATCAAGGATACACTCCACTCATCCTAGAGCACTTATTTCTAGAGATTCCAAACTCAGCAGTTCAAACAAGAAGCAAAGTAAATACATAGTCTGGAGCTCATGCTTTTGTTAGCTATGTTCAAAAGCAAAAGAGAACTAACCATAAGGACTTTCATCATTGTTTATTTGCTGTGTTTCCTGTCCAACATGAACCCAGAAGATTTCAAAGCTCTTGTAATGAAAGCGGGTTTGATGCTATGCAATAAGAATTGGTTGCAGTTTGAGATACAGAAAGTTTGGGTCTTAGTAGATTTGCCTTATGGGAAGAAGGCTATCGGTACAAAGTGGGTCTATCAAAATAAAAAGGATGAAAGAGGAGTTGTTGTCAGAAATAAAGCAAGGTTAGTTGCTCAGGGACATAGGCAAGAGGAAGGGATAGACTATGATGAGGTTTTTGCTCCTGTGGCAAGACTTGAAGCCATAAGAACTATTAGGCCTTGCCTCATATATGGGGCTTTAATAGTCTATCCAAATGGATGTTAAAAGTGCCTTGCCTTATTGGAAAAATTGATGAAGAGTATATGAGTCTCAACCCACAGGTTTTCTAGATCCTAAATATCCTCAGAAGGTATACAAAGTTGTAAAAGCTCTCTATGGGCTACATCAAGCTCCCAGAGCCTGGTATGCTACTTTATCTACTTTCTTATTGAAGAATGGATACAGAAGAGGAACCATTGACAAAACTCTCTTCCTAAAGAAGGACAAACATGATATCATACTAGTTCAAGTCTATGTGGATGATATCATCTTTGGGTCTACAAAGAAATCTTGGTGTGATGAGTTTGAGGCATTAATGAAGAGTAATTTTCCAGATGAATTCAATGGGAGAGCTCACTTTCTTTCTTGGATTACAAGTCAAACAGAAGGAAGATGGTATCTTTATTAGTCAGGATAAGTATGTTGCAGACATCCTGAAGAAGTTTGACTTTGCAAATGTAAAGACTGCTAGTACACCAATTGAGACTCAGAAGCCTTTAGTCAAGGATAAGGAAGCCAACGATGTGAATGTCCATCTCTATAGGTCCATGATTGGCTCTTTAATGTACTTGACTACTTCTAGACCTGACATTATGTTTGCAGTTTGTGCATGTTCTAGGTTTCAGCTCACTCCAAAGTCTTTCCATTTAAGTGACGTCAAGAGAATTTTTAGGTACCTAAAGGGCAAACCTAAACTGGGTCTTTGGTATCCTAAAGTGTCTTCATTTGACCTGGAATCCTACTCAATGATAGTGATTAATGCTGGAGGCAAATCTTGATAGAAATCCACAACAGGAGGTTGTCAATTTCTTGGTAGGAGACTCATTTCTTGGCAATGCAAAAAGCAGACCATTGTGGCTACTTCTACTACAGAAGCAGAGTATGTTGCTGCTGCAAGCTGCTGTGAGCAAGTTTTGTGGATTCAAAATCAAATGTTAGACAATGGGTTCAACTCAATGACACAAAGAACTACCTTGATAAAGAAAGCAACATTTGCCATTGTAATAAAAATCAGAATATCATATCCAAAATAAGCACATTGCTAATTAGGGGCTCCATTTCATAAGATATTGCTTATGAAAAGAAACTCATTCAAGGTGCTTAAAATCCACACTGATGACACTGTAGCTGATTTACTCACCAAGGCATTTGATGTTAGCAGGTTTTAGTTCTTGGTTGTTACTATTGGGATGATAAATCCATAAGCTGCATTGGTTAAAGGAGGCAAATATGCGTGTTGTATAGTTTGTAAGAAAGTACCAATGTTAACCATAAGGTGAGTGCATTTCAAAGGTTTTGATTAAGAGGATAGAGAGTCCGTAGAGAAGAGTTACAAATGTCCCGAACACTCCATATTACCTACATTTCATTTCTTTGGTTGGACAAAGTTAGTACCGATAGTGCAAAGTTAGTACCGCTGGGCAAAGTTTGTACCGCTTTAGAGACGTTAAAGAAAAATACCGCCAAGGGTACAAAGTGTAAATTGAAACGGTTTTCTTGAAATTAGGTCTCCTAAACCTATATAAACCCATCTCAATTGCGCAGTTCCTTACGCATTCTCTTTCTAAAGCACATTCGCACTTACAAGCCCTAATATCTCTCTTACCAACGATCTATCTCTCACGTAAAATGGCTGTTCTTGATTCATGTCCGAAGCATAACATGGTCGCATACTTGGAGAAGTCTGAAGGGAATGCAGAGTTTCACGAGATCATTGATTTTCTCAAGCGAAGTTCCATTCATCATGCTCTCACTGTAAGTCCTATTGTATCTACTACATTTGTTGAACAGTTTTGGACGTCTGCTAAGCAAAACAATCAATCAATGTTAGGTCACATTACTGCCAAAGTAGCTGCAAGTCTTGTCTATCTCTAGCAGTCAATAGAAGTGATCTTCTTTTTGATGATGCTGATGGGATAGACTCATTACCTAATCAGGCTATATTTGATGCTATACAGCTAATGGGGTATGAGGGGGATTTAACAGTGTTAACATTTAATAAAGCTTTGTTTTCACCCCAATGGAGGTTTTTATTTCATACAATTAATCATTGTCTTAGTTCCAAAAGTACCTCTTGGGATCAAATTCCTACTAACTTGCACCTATTAGCGTCCATATGTTTAACATCTAATCAGAAGTATAATTTTTCTAAATTAATTTTTGATGGTATTTTTAAGATCAGTTTAATGCTAAGAAGAAGTATGAAATGTACCCTCGTTTTATTTCTATCTTTTTAGGTAAACAACTAATAACGTGTATGTTACCCTTAGATCATGTTACCTGTAAATAACTTCAACTAGTAAAGTCTTTTCTTTCATGGTTAAGAAGGGTAAACATTTCTCAGGGAAAGTCACCCCTTTGTTTGCTACTATGTTGGTACAACCAACTCAGGATGAGGGTGCTTCTTCAGAAAGACCATCTGAAGCACAACCTACACCCTCCCCTGCTCCCACTAGTGAAGTACCTCATGAGCCACAAACTGACTCATCTCCTGCTCAAACTAGTGAGGTACCTCTTGAGCATCAGACTAACCCATCCCCAAGATCTTCACCCACTACTACTATTCCTGATTCTATTATCCCAAAAAAACTCTGGAAGAATCTTGGAGGTCATTATCATCCATGATAAATCCCTGGTCAGGGAATGAGGGTGACATGACTCTTCAAAGTGTCTATGATCTATGGAGTCTCTTCTTTATGTGCACAAGGTTTCAAGATCAAGCGCAAGGAAATACAAGCCTTTGAAGCTCATATCACAAAGCTCAAGAAGCAAACTAAACCGTCATCAAACATCATAGAAGCATAATCTGAAAGTGTCTCATTGACAGGCAAAAAGATTTCCTCCCAAGGAAGAGCTTATCAAAGAAACATAGGTGCACAGAAGAGTCTGTAACCAACAAGAGGAACTGCAAAAAGGTGAATCCTCATTCAAAGAGATCCTCTGTTTGAATGAAGATTCATGAAGATACAGTTGATCACATGGAAACAGAGAATGCTCAGAATGAAGGGAGGACAAGAGAAATGGTAGATGAAGACAAGGAGATTGATGAGAACATACTTAGTACTGAAGATGTACTTAGTACTGACAAGGAGGGAGTTAGTACTGACTTATAGAAAGTTAGTACTGATAGATCAATAGTTAGTACTGACGGATCCAAAGTTAGTACTGACAGGCAAATTAAAGGTACTGATGAACAAGTTGAAGGTACTGAAGAGCACAATGAGGGTAATAAGAGAACTTGATAAGGACTTGATTGAACAATTGAAGGAACTAACTGAAGAGCACATTAAAGGTACTGGAAGAACCAAGTTAAAAGTACTGATCTGGCATAAGAAAAGGTACTGAAAAGAAATTGCTAATCAAGCCATCTCAAACATCCGGACTCAACCCGACAGCTCTACTATGATAGGATTGGGAGATGATAAGCAATAGCTAATGTGTTCTCGCGTCCGGGAAGCCAAATCAGATATGCTAGGAAAGAGAAAGTGCAGGACACTGAAGAGTATAGGGATCATAGGAGTATTGTCAGCGATCAGCGTTGATTATGATGGTGGACTCTTGAGAGACACAACATGGGAGGTTGATAACTGCACCAGGCCTGGATAGAGGTTGGATGAACTAGTCACCAGAGCACACTACAGTTGAGGAGGGACATCAGCTTTGTCTTTGCGTCGATCTAATCTTCTGTGGAACAGATTACAGCATTCTACGACTAGAGTAGACAGATGCTCTCGAGCAGATTAGTAGTCACCATCTAGCGATGATCTACAACGAGACTCACACACAAATCACGAATCCTAAAGTTCATGGCTCAATAGACCATCGAACATTGAAGAGGAGGATGAATCTAAAAGTGAATCTGATGGTATACCTGAAGCTGAGAAAAAGTTTAAACAGCTTGAAAGTGATGAAGAGATGGCTAGGAAAATTCAAGAAGAGTGGGAAGCTGAAGAGGAAGAAACAGAATAGCTGAAGAAAAAGCATGCCAGCAGCTCTTATAAGAACTTTATGGATATAAAGGCAAGGATTGAGGCAGATAGACTTCTTGCTGAGAAGCTTCAAGAACAAGAAAGAGAGCAATTTACAATAGAAGAAAGAGCTAAGTTCCTTCATGACACAATTGCTGCTCAAAGAAAATTCCTTGCTCAACAAAGATCAGAAGCTATCAGGAACAGACCACCAACAAAGAATCAATTAAGAAATCAAATGATGACCTACTTAAAGCATGTGGGAAACTTCAAGCATGCTGAATTGAAAATCAAGAAGTTTGAGGAAGTACAAGCTTTGTATGAGATGAAAGATTTTATCTCTATTGGGTCTGCTGAAGATGAAAGATTGATCAAAAAGATGAATGAGAAAGGAGTTGATTCCTCTAAAAGTGAAGTACTCAAGGAGGAAAGTAAAGAAGAAGTGAAGAAGGAGAGTAAAGCAGAAGTTCAGGAGGAGAGTAAAGAAGAAGAAAGTAAGAGAAAGAGAAAGCTTGGTACAAGGAAAAAGATGAAGTCAAGAAAAAGAAGATATATTCAAAACACTTCTGAAGATGATAGTGACAAAGAAAATGATGAGCTGAGATTACATCTAACAATAGCTCCAGATGAAGAAAAGGAAGTGGATTATGAAATACTTGACAGAAAATATCCTATCAAAGAATGGAAGACAGAGTGTCTTGGAACTAAACCACAGACTAATCAAGCTGAAGACTTTGAAGAGATTAATCAAAATGTGGTGATAAGAAGTAATGGACAAAAGAGATACTTTAGTACTTTGATGAGAGTATTGTCCATATTTGATAGAGAAGATCTGAATGCTGTGTATCAAACTTAGGGTGAGGCAGATTTCAAGATGAGATGCCTGAAGGTTTTCACAGAGTACTTTGGGGAGATTTGATGGTTTTGTTCAACCCAGATGATAAAGATGAGTTTTGGAATTCACAGCTAGATTGGATTATAGTAAGTTGGAAGTTGCATAGTTCTTCAGGAGTACATACTTTAGTGACTGAAACAGGATTAGTCATCCATATGCTGGTAGAGAAGAAGTATCCTTTGAGAAAGGAAGTACTGATGCAAATGCTGAAATTGAAGTTAGAGTCTGAAGAAGACAGTACTATGGCATAGGGCGTTGATTTAAAATTTGTCAAGAAGATACTTGCAGAGTTAGAACCTGAAGGATAAGATTGATGGAATTGAGAAGGGTTTGAGTGTTGGCTAACCACCACACAACAAATGGTCATCAGTTCACCATGCTTAACAGGCATAAGAACTGGCTAGTCCATAAGCAAACGGCTTGTGGTAAAGACTTCTCAAATCCGTTTATGGTTGACAATTTACCAAAAATTGTAGGGTTCTCAACTCACCTTGCTTTTGTGGTGAAGAGTTGGCTATCCATGATCAAACTTTACATGGTAAAGACTAATCAAATCTGTTGATAGCTGATAGTTTGCTAAAAACTATATGGTTTTTCAATGCACCATGTTATGGCAATGAAGCATTGGCTAGTCCAAAAGCAAACGGTATTTGGTAAAGACAAATCAATTCCGTTGATGGTTGACAGTTTACCAAAAACTGTATGGTAATTAACTCACCATGTTTTTAAAATGAAGAGTTAACTATCCCAGAGCAAACGGCTACTGGTAAAGGAACATCAAATCCGTTAATGGCTGGTAGTTTGCCAAAAACTACAAAGCCAACTTAGTTGGATTGTTGCTGAAAAGATGTTGCTGAGAAGACAAAGTTGCTGCTGAAGAAGGATAGAGTTTAAAAGATCAAGAAATGATAAGAGTGTTTGGATACATCCTCTAAGAGCTTAAAGAAGATAAAGTTGAAGAAACATGAAGTTAAAAGAGTTCAACATTCATGTTTAAGGGAGGATTGTTAGGATTTATGTTTTCCTAACTTAGTACCGACAGTACAAATAGTTAGTACCGTTAGTTATAGTTAGTACTGACAGTACAAAGTGTAAGTACTGATCAGTTAGTTAGTACCGTTAGTTAGAAAATAGTTAGTACCGTTTAAGAGATTTATATGAGATATCTTAGGAAAAGATAAGTATGCGTTTTGTAAGCCTGGTTTGTTAGGGGTTTATCCTTAGTCTATAAAAGGATCCCTTTGGGCATAGTTAGAGATACGATCTCAAGATATCTCATAGCAAAAATCATATCACAATAGTTAGTAATCTGTAATCGTTCAAAGCAGATTAATAGAAGTTATTATTTAGTTCTACATTGTTTTTCTTAGTACTTGTGTTAAGATTCCGCATTAACACATAGTATTCATAATCAGTGTTTCTACATAGTCAGTTGTATTTATACATTTTGGCTATCATCCTTAATAGGCTGCAGAGATCTATTCCTAAGGGACTCACATTACCTAAACTAGGAAGGGTACAATGGACTGGTAGGTTAACACATCTACTGATCGCCTTTCTAAATAATAAAAACACGTCTGCTGATGAAAACGGGTAATGATGAAACCAAAAACCAAAAGGTTCACAAAAATATTAACTTTTAATGTGTTAAGTACGATTAAAATTAATTATATTATGACAACAATACTCTAAGTCAATATTATAAAGCGATTTAGAAGCTTTAATGTGTTTTTATACAGAGCTTTAAATTGTTTGACCCTTTAAGGTGATTGTTTTTCCTAGTTTTTCAAGCGTGAGGATGTGGTTTTGTGAGGGGCTCATGCTATTGATAAGTCCATCTTAATGTATCTTCATGTTGATATATTTGTTTCAAGTACTTTTTCTTGAATCATACTTCTTAACAAAATTATAAGTAAAAATCTTTATTGTTGATTCATTATTCTTCACAACATCTACTTTTTTGGCTATTTTTTATCACAAAAGGATCACTTAAAGGTACATGTCATGTGTTGTTATTTAAATGCAAGAGGCTTTGAATGTATATTTGGGAAACCATTTGATGTATCATTTTGTTAGAGAAGCAGTGGTGGACCTAAATGTGTCATTTTAAGGACGACCAATATGACTTTTGTATAAACAACTAACCTTTCAAAAAGAGACCATATTGCAGTTAATCATATTCCTTATAATAACAAAAAAAAAAAAAATAAAAAAAAAAAAAAAAAAAAAAAAAAAAAAAAAAAAAAAAAAAAAAAAAAAAAAAAAAAAAAAAAAAAAAAAAAAAAAAAAAAAAAAAAACTAACAAATCTAAGTTTCGAAATAGTATATGCCGACGAGTCATCTTGGTAGCTTTGCGGTATTATATATGTATAATTTTCATTTCATGTGGACATGCACAATTGTTTTTGGCTTCGACTACAACTTTAAAAACCAAGTATACGCCTTTGACCTAGCCAATCCAACTTTTGTTAGGCCATAATCATACAACTCAAGATATCTTGATAATTCGATATCTACTACGTACTTCAACCTTATTGTTGTCCTCACATATGTTAATGTATGTGATTGACGAACAAATGCCATTATTACGACATGTGGGTTTTGAGTCAACTAAATGTATATTCTATCATCTAATAGATACGTGCGCATTAAAAAAGCAAGAGTATCTTTTCCATTACTTTAGCTACAAATAACGGTCCGTAACTATGTAACATGGCACCAATAGGACACAAACGCTATATACACATTATTTCATGATAACTGACACTTCAACTATGCTTCACATATTAGCCAAATAAATATTACGCAAAAATAACCCCGAGGCAAGGCAGAACGTGTAACATCCGAGAATTTTCAGAATTTTAAAGGAGATATAAGTTATTCCTAGGTTGATTTATCAAAAACGAGCAGCTAAACCACGTTTTCACAACTCGGACTCTAAAGCAATTTGATGTAAAACGATATTTCGAACAACTTTTTAGTTTTGACCGAGACCCAAAAACAGTCAGAAGCTGACTGAAATGCCCTCATAAAATTTTGAACACAACGCGTACCGACACAAAAATAATCAAATTTATTTTTGGTTATCACTATTTATTTAATAAAAATCTTAATCAAATCTATTTAAACATTTTATTGGTGATGTCTGTTAAATACGCAAATATTCGAGTAAAAGGATTATTTTTACGGACAAAGTTTATCGGAAATATACAAAATAAACAATAAAAGTTTTAAATAAATTCTATAAAACGTTTACGAAAATTAATCGAGTGAATACTCGTTTTTATTGGAAAAATTATTGGAAAACAATGGCGCAAGTTTCGTGCGTTGAATCATCCATTAAGTGGCATAAACGAGTCCCGAACTAACATTTTATAAAAGTTTCTCAACAAGTTACACATTTGGTCCCTCAAATAATTAACACTTGCCACTTTTGTTTTAAAGTATATTATAAATATAAAATTTAAAACATTTCATTTTTTATAAAAATAACACACACAAAAATAATACGCTCCCCACTCTATCCCCCATTTCCGGCAGCCCACCGCCGGCCACCACTGCCCCGCCGCCGGCCACCATTAGCCGCCGCGGAAAACTTTTCCGACAAAGTTTCCAGCCAACACCAAAAGAGTTCCTTGTTAACCGATCTATCCAACCCACTTGGTCACGCGCCTCCACGCGCCGCTCACCCCTCCGACTGCCTCCCCACTCCACGCCGCGACCACCACCACCGTCGCACCACCACTGCCATCATCATCATCATCATAACACCACCTACATCATCGCAACCCGCAACCGTATTCCATCACCATCCTCATCACCCTCCGTCTGTCTCAGCCGCCGCTGCCACCCTCACGCCACACTCGACACCATGACCCGAGAAGGGTGCGTTAGTTTCTGTGGTTAACGAAAGAAGGGTGCGTTGGGTTTATAAAATCCACCACCCAAAAGGGGTGCGGCTGGTTCGCTGTAAAACCACCACCCATGGGCGCGTTTGGTTTTACTTGCACCAATAAAGGTGTGTTCGTTTTTGTTACAAGCACCGAGGGTGCGTCCATTTCTTGTTGCACCAGCCATGGGTCCGTTTGGGTTGTATTTCGCAGCTAGGGTCCGTTTGGTTTTCACCAGTTAGGGTGCGGTTGGTATTAAGGACGAAAAAGAGGTGTGTTTGTTCGGGTTATTAATCATCAGGGGTGGGTTCGGTTTTGGTTTGTCCGTCGCATCCAAATAGGTTGCTCTGTTTGCTGTTTTAAAACAGCCAAACGGGTGCGTTTGGTTCGGTTATAAAAACCACGCAGCGGGG
This sequence comes from Tanacetum coccineum, assembly GCA_026074375.1. Classification (NCBI taxonomy): domain Eukaryota; kingdom Viridiplantae; phylum Streptophyta; class Magnoliopsida; order Asterales; family Asteraceae; genus Tanacetum; species Tanacetum coccineum. The sequence continues at coordinate 30,945 of BQNB010012271.1, read as the reverse complement.
TCCATTTGGTTTGTAGCAAATTAGGGTCCGTTTGGTATTATGGCAGCCAAACGGGGGTGTTGTTGGGTTTTGGCACGAGTAGGTGCGTTTGGTTTTTTCTATCTCGCATAGTGTCCGTTTGGCTTAGTAAGAAAACAACTAGGGTGCGTTTGTGTAAGTGGCAGCAATAGGGGGGTTGTTTGGGTTTGTGGCGAGAAAATGCCTATACAGGACGCCTTTTGGTGATCATTTCAATAAGGGTTCGTTTTGGTTAATGAAATTGATTAATAAAAAATTTATTACAGAGGTTTTCAAAATATTTTTTTTAAAAACCGGATATATAAATTGGTGGTTTATAATGGTTAAATAAATGTAAATTATATTATTTTGTTTCTGATAGATATAATAGCATATATATATTATATCTGGAACACGCAGACATTGGAAATATTAGAAAGCGAATAATTTCATCATATATTGATTAAGGGAAAACGTCGAGTTTTACAAAAATGGAAAACGTTATATAAACGGGAAAGTCATGAAGAAATTTTATATAAATTTCTATATTTATTAAGGGTTCACTAAAACTGCTATCATTTTAGAAACCGATAAAAGGACTATGTCATATTTTAAAGATATATTAAAATATAACTACGCCATAACTTGACAACGAACGAAAACTATATTTTTACATTGAGACAACTGTTTTAGAAACGACCCGTCGAAGAAACGAAATATAATTTATAAAATATTATTTATATTTTATAATGGTTATAAACTGTTACAAACATGGTTTGATAAATTCATAACGTTAAGACATGTGTCAACCTTTATACAAAGTCTTCTTATTAATTAAATTGATGTCAAACTAATTGATTTAATTAATTATTCACATTTATTATATAATACCTGCAAGGTATTATATACTTTTCATTAAACTTTGGATTGATTGTCTTTGTGATATAATTCACGGTAGGAATTATATAAGGGTTATTTTTCATAAGTAATATATAAAGAATATATATTACACACTTTGCGTATATTTTCAATTTATTTATTTAACCAACCACCAAACCATTACAACGTTAAATCTAAATCTTTATCAACGGGTCGCGTTGATGTGACTATTCATCGGGGAACCCAAATATATTATCCTAGGCTAGTGGATCTTAGCCGTTAAGATTACTTACAACTTCTTGATCGAGCCGCTTCGTCTTCCGTTCGTGTTGCATAAGATTAGATCCTATCTGTCGATCGTTCTTCATCATCAATGTGAGTTCATAACCTCGCTTTTCAATCTTTTGAATGTTTATACACCCGCGAGGGAATACACGCTGTCTACAAAACTCTATTACTTAATGGGTTATCTATAACACTGTGATTGTTTTTTTAAGGATCTTATGAGTTTCATAGCCCTACTTTACTCCGTTTTGGATAACGGTTTAAATAATATTTTTGGCATGAAAATATGCATCGTTTTATAAATGGACACAAGTGGATCAATTTTATATTATGATTACGTGTTGCCTAAGTAGCGATAACCCAAGTTGAGCCCCTTTATCATGAACTGTCAATTGCATAGATGTAGTTGTGAATTACATTATGTGAGCGCGAATGTTATTATAGATCTATTTGGGAACGACCTCCGTTCGGGGTGACAGCTATCACCGGGAACGAACGTTATAGCATGTCGAATTTGGGGATGTTTCGGGTTAGACATCTAATCGGGGCAGAAATTGCAATATATATTATTGCAAGAAAGATCGTCGAGCTTCAGTGTCATGAGCTTAGGAAACGTAATCAGGGTTTCGTGATGTTTGCATTTGTTGTTTCATCACGGGAAGTTTATATGTTGGTGATAGTTGCAGTTTGCTTTATCACGGGAAAAATCTTGTGGTCCATGGTTATACGTTTTGAGCGAATTAATTTAGAATTTAAATGGTCTGGCATGTTTTGCAACTGTTGATTTTAAAAATCATACATATATTTTGAAAGGACATTTAAGGAATTAAATGGTCATATATACTTTGGAAACATTTGGTTTATTATTCATATCTAACTAACCTATGAACTCACCAACTTTATGTTGACGTTTTTAAGCATGTTTTTCTCAGGTGAATTAGATGCTTGGATTATCTGATGTGCATTGGAGTCTAAATTGACAAGATTTCATACTTGGATTTCTACAAATGATCAAATCTCGTTGTGTTGCTTTCAAGCTTTTCATTGTGATGCAATTATGGGACAACTATTATTTTGATTTCAGAAAATCAACGAGATTGTTTTACAAACGACACATTTAGAGGTCGTTCTCTTGTATCTAGCGTTGTGTATTATGAAGTAGCACCCCAAGTGGTATTCCGCTGCGTTGTTGAAATTTTGGGGGTGTTACAGATTGGTATCAGAGCACTGGCTATAGAGAACTAGGTTGCATATTTTACCCTAGACTATAGTCGTTTTCACAAACATTGCATCACATCAAACATTTTCAAAGTGCATACACTACATGCTTATGTAGCTATACATTACATGCTGCAATAAGTGTCTTACGTTAACATACATAATGTAAATATATTGATTACATCTTAGCGTATATCGCATGAGTTATTTATATAAGAGTTATTTATATAAATACCTGAATACTTTTAGACATTGTGAGTTACACAATGGTCTTAATTATACCTCAGACATTGTGAGTTATACAATGGTCTCATTTTACTTCTTAGACATTGTGAGTTGCACAATGGATTCATTTCATTCTCATGGCATGTTAAGTTAAACAATGGTCCTCTAAGGGGCATTATTTTTTCCTCATAGCTTAAACCTAATATTGTATTAATAAGACCGTATAAATTTTGTTACAATGAATTATGTATGAAATCTAGTAATACAAGTCTTGTATGGGCGGGACTTTGTAATATAGTCGGAGGATTGATATGATAATTGCTAAGTTCCCAAAACCAGTTCACAGTTCTGTTTACAATGGAGTTATGTATGGATCTAAGTTTATACAAGTCTTGATGGGCGGAGACTTGTAATATGAGGAATTGATATGAAAATTGCTATGTATAACAAAGCTCGTCACAGTTTCTGTTTACATGAGATTAGGTATGATCTAAGTATTGCAAGTCTTTGTATGACCGGGACATGTAATAGGACGATAGATATGATAATCGCTATGCTGATTCGTTCATAGAGATCTTTATCTTAATTACTCTAACCGAGTACTCATTAACTATCTTGAACTCTATATTGATCTCGCCTGGCAGTTTTTACTCCCAGCTTCCAAAGACGAGTTTTAAATCACTCGTCCCATACTCATTAGAGCACATGCATCGTAATGTCATCCATCACCTTGAAGGTTATGTGAGTACGCGTATTTCATCGGGAATTATTAAGTAGGATGATTTATAATTTATTTATTTGAAAGGATTGGGACGCCTCTTCAGTTAAATAAATAAATTATAAATCACCGAACCATAAGTTTATAAATTTATTATTTACATAAATTGGGACGCTTCTTTATGCAAATAATAAATTATAAATGAGTGGGCTTAATGGTATCCGATATGAGACGAGTATGAACCTAAATTCGAAAATCGCCAGAATCTGTTGAAAAGGGTCTAGAAACACAATCGTGTTCTACCACTCGACAGAATCTTAAGGCCTCACTTGGGACTACCTTATCTCATCCTTGAGTTATTACTCTTGCCGTTGCCAATCCTCGCAATCATGAACTGTTGGTGGAACTAACAGACTTGTTACACACTTGAGCTAATTGGAGTTTTGATTTCGTCCTAAACAAGCGGACTGAGTAACTATAAACCGCCGTCTATCGCAAAGCTCTCTCGCGAGCTCCTCCACATTTTTGAACTTTATTCTGGGATATTGTTTTCTCAGGTACCTCACCCCTGCATCCCATCACCCATTTGTCATAGGATATTGTCGTTATGGTTGCTGTTGTTGGGTCCTGGAGTGGTCCCAGATTGTACAAACTTTATCAACTAAGTGATGAAACCACCTTAAACAAGATAAGCATATGTCGATATAGTATTCAGTTGAATTACTCATTGCAGACAAATAGTACACCAACAATAAGTCAAGATACTATTTAGTACGCCAAGTAAGTTGAGTACTACATCCCATAAGCCACGTTGATGTGATTATCGAAACCTTACAGATAGTAGAAACGAGACTCCGTCCTTCGACATCTAGAAACTTATACAAACATACTCACGCGACTACACATTTTTCTTGAGGTTTTCACTATAAGGAAACTTTTCCTTATAACACGGTTAGATCAGTCATAAGATCCGTAATGATATATTTTTGAGGCACCCATATATGGATTAAATATCCTGGACAAAACCATGCCAAATTTTTTGATAGAATAGAGAAGTATAGAAACACCGAATTTTGCTGAATAAAGTTTATCAGCGTCTAGTAGGTCGAGGTTTTATTTAACCTTAAGTACTTTTTCCTTGGTCACACAATCGGATAACACAATTTATCTCGGACGAGATTCTTTTAAGGGTAGCACTGTAAAAAAAAATAAATCTGAGAATTTTGGAATTTAAAGGAATATAAGTTATTCCTAGTTGATTATCAAAAACGAGAAACTAAACCACGTTTTACACAACATCGTACTCTAAAGCAATTTGGAAGAAAACCGATATTTCGAACAACTTTTTTAGTTTTCACGAGACCCAAAAACATCAGAAGCTGACTGAAATGCACCTCGAAAATTTTTGAAACACAACTCTTCCCGACACAAAAATAATCAAAATTATTTTTGGTTATCACTATTGTATATAATAAAAATATAAATAAAATTATTTAACATTTTATTCGGTGACGTCTGTTAAATACGCAAATATTCGAGTAAAAGGATTATTTTTACGGACAAAGTTTATCGGAAATATACAAAATAAACAATAAAAGTTTTAAATAAATTCTATAAAACGTTTACGAAAATTAATCGTGTGAATACTCGTTTTTATTGGAAAACAATGGCGCAAGTTTCGTGCGTTGAATCATCCATTAAGTAGCATAAACGAGTCCCGAACCAACATTTTATAAAAGTTTCTCAACAAGTTACACATTTGGTCCCTCAAATAATTAACACTTGCCACTTTTGTTTTAAAGTTTATTATAAATATAAAATTTAAAACATTTCATTTCATTTTTTATAAAAATAACACACACAAAAATAATACTCTCCCCACTCTATCCCCCATTTCCGGCAGCCCACCGCCGGCCACCACTGCCCCGCCGCCGGCCACCATTAGCCGCCGCGGAAAACTTTTCCGACAAAGTTTCCAGCCAACACCAAAAGAGTTCCTTGTTAACCGATCTATCCAACCCACTTGGTCACGCGCCTCCACGCGCCGCTCACCCCTCCGACTGCCTTCTCTCTCAACAAAAAAGAACGGCGATGAGAGAAGTAAGTAATGTTTTTCAGCAGGAAAGTTTAGTCCCCACCCCCCCCTGCGTAGGAGGAAAAGAGAGAGAAAGGCCAGTCGGAGGGGTGATCTGCCGCGTGTAGGCGCGTGACCACGTGGGTATGTATAATCGGTAACAAGGAACTCTATTGGTGTTGGCTGGAACCTTTGACGTAAAAGTTTTCCCGCATGGCGGCTAATGGTGCCGGCGGCGTGGCAAGTGTGGCCGTCGGTGGGCTGCCGAAATGGGGGATATAAGTGGGGAGCTGTATTATATTTGTGTGTGTAATTTTTTATAAAAAATGAAATGTATATAAATTTTTTAATTTATAAGAAACTTCAAAAAACAAAAGTGGCAATGTTCATATTTGAGGGACCAACTGTAGTAAACTTGTTGAGGAAACTATTATAAAATGTTGGTTTCGGGACTCGTTTAATGCTACTTAATGGTGATTCAAACGCAACGTCAATCTTGCCCATATGTTTTCCCAATAAAAACGAGTATTCACTCGATTAAATTTTCGTAAACTGTTTTTATAGAATTTATTTAAAACGTTTATTGTTTATTTTGTATATTTCCGATAAACTTTGTCCGTAAAAATAATCCTTTTACTCGAATATTTTGCGTAATTCACAGACTCAACCGAATAAAATGTAAATTAAATTTAATTTAAATTTTTATTAATAAATAGTGATAACCCAAAATAAATTTTGATTATTTTTTTGTGTCGAAAGCGTTGTGTTCAAAAATTTTCGAGGGCATTTCAGTCAGCTTCTGACTGTTTTTGGGTCTCGGTCAAAACTAAAAAGTTGTTCGAAATATCGTTTTACATCAAATTGCTTTAGAGTCCGAGTTGTGAAAACGTGGTTTAGCTGCTCGTTTTTGATAAATCAACCTAGGAATAACTTATATCTCCTTTAAAATTCCGAAAATTCTCGGATGTTACAGTACCTACCCCTTAAAGAAATCTCGTCCCAGATAAATTGTGTTTAATCCGATTGTGTGACCAAGGAAAGACTTAAGGTTAAATAAACTCGTCCTAAACAAGACGCTGATAACTTTATTCAGCAAAATTCGGTGTTTCTATACTTCTCAATCTACCAAAAATTTTGGCTAGGTTTGTCCAGGATATTTAATCCATCAATATGGGTATCTCAAAATATATCATTACAGATCTTATGACTGATCTAACCGTGATAAGGGAAAGTCTCATAAAGTGAAAACCTCAAGAAGAAGGTGTAGTCGCGTGAGTATGTTTGTAAAAGTTTCTAAATGTCCGAGGACGGAGTCTCGTTTCTACTATCTGTAAGGTTCGATAATTCACATCAACGTGGCTTATGGATGTAAGTACTCAACTTACTTGGCAGTACTAATTAGTATCATGACTTAAATTGGTGTACTATTGTTACTGGCAATGAGTAATTTCAACTGAATAATATATCGACATATATCTTTATCTTATCTGGTTTAATTGGTTTTTCATCACCTTAGTTGATAAAGTTTGTACAATCTGGGACCACTCCAGGACCCAACAACAGCAACCATAACGAAATAACTATAACAAATGGTGATGAGATGCAGAGGGTGAGGACCCTCCGAGAAACAATATCCCCAGAATAAAGTTCAATAAATGAGAGGAGCTCGCGAGAGAGCTATGCGATTAGACGGACGGATTTTTTAATAGAACTCAGTCGCTAGTTTAAAGGACGAATCAACTCCATTAACTCAAATGTTGTAACAATTTGTTATTCTACGAACAGTTTCGTGGATTGCGAGGATTGGCAACGGCAATAGTAATAACTTAAGAATGAGATAAGGTAGTCCCAAGTAAGGCCTTAAAGATTCTTGTTCGATGTAGAACAACGATGTGTTATGTAGACCTCCTTTTCAACAGATTCTGGCGATCATCGAGTTTCAGGTTCCATACTCGACTCATATCGGATACCATTAAGCCCCACTCATTTATAATTTATTATTTGGCTAAAGAAGCGTCCCCAATTTACTTACATAATAAATTTATAAATCTTTAAGTTTCGGGGATTTATAATTTATTTATTTAACTGAAGAGGCGTCCCAATCCTTTCAAATAAATAAATTATAAATCATCTTGCTTAATAATTCCCGATGCAATACGCGTACTCACATAACCTTCAAGGTGATGGATGACATTACGATGCATGTGCTCTATGAGTATGGGACGTGGTGATTTAAAAACTCTCGCTTGGAGAAGCAGGGCGTAAAAAACGCCAAGCGAGATCATAATAGAGTTTCAAGATAGTTTAAATGAGTACTTACCCGTTTAGAGTAATTTTTTTTTTTAAGATAAAGATCTCTATGAACGAATCAGCATAGCGATTATCATATCAATCTTCCTATTACAAGTCCCGTCCATACAAGACTTGCAATACTTAGATTCATACATAATCTCATGTAAACAGAACTGTGACGAGCTTTGTTGTTTAACAGAGCAATTAATCATATCAATCCCTCATGTACAAGCCCCGCCCATAAAGACTTGTAATACTAGATCCATACATAACTCCATGTAAACAGAACTGTGACGGTTTTTATGTTAACAAGCAATTATCATATCAATCCCTCATATTACAAGTCCCGCCCATACAAGATTGTAAATAACTTAGATTCATACATAATTCCATGTAAACAAAAATTATAACGGTCTCCATGTAATACAATATTGTATAAAGCTATGAGGAAAAATAATGTCCTTAGAGACCATTGTTTAACTTACAATGCCTGAGAACGAAATGAAACCATTGTGCAACTCACAATGTCTAAGAAGTAAAATGAGACCATTGTATAACTCACAATGTCTGAGGTATAATTAAGACCATTGTGCAACTCACAATGTCTAAAAGTATTCAGGTATTTATATAAATAACTCTTATATAAATAAACGTGCGATATAGGTAAAAGATGTAAGCGTATATATTACATATAGAATGTCACTTATGCACTTAATGCAGCATTAATGTAAGCACATAAGCAAGAAGCGTGTGTGGACACTTTGAAAATGGGGGGGGGGGGGGGGGGGGGGGGGGGGAGGTGGAGTGATTGTCAATGTTTGGTGAAAACGACTATAGTCCAAGGGTAAAATATGCAACCTAGATCTTTATAGCCAGTGCCCGATACATCTGTACCACCACCCAAAATTCAACAACGCAGGCGGAAATACCACTTGGGGTGCTACTTCAAATACACAACGCTAGATACAAAGAACCGACCTCTAAATGTGTCGTTTGTAAAACAATCTCGTTGATTTTCTGAAAATCAAAATAATAGTTGTCCCAAATTGCATCACAATGAAAGCTGAAAGCAACACAAAGAGATTTGAATCATTTTGTAGAAATCCACAGTATGAAATCTTGTCAATTTAGACTACCAATGCACAATCAGATAAACAAGCAATTATTCACCTGAGAAAAACATGCTTAAAAAAAAACGTCAACATAAAGTTTGGTGATTCAAGGTATTAGTTAGATAAGAAAAATAGAACCAAATGTTTCAAAGTATATATGAACTCTTATAATTCCTTTAAATGGTCCTTTCAAAATATATATATGATTTCTAAAATCAACAGTTGCAAAACATGCCAGACCATTTAAAATCCCTAAATAGTCGCTAAAACCGTATAACATTGAGGACCACAGGAAGATTTTCCCCCGTGATAAAGCTACTGCAAACTAACACAACATATAAACAAACTTCCCGTGATGAAACAACAAATGCAAACATCACGAGACCCTGATTACGTTTCCTAAGCTCATGACACTGAAGCTCGACGATCTTTCTTGCAATAATATATATTGCAATTTCTGCCCCGATTAGATGTCTAACCCGAAACATCTCCAAATTCGACATGCTATAACGTTCGTTCCCGGTGATAGCTAGTCACCCGAACGGGGAGGTCGTTTCCCAAATAGATCTATTAATAACATTCGCGCTCACATAATGTAATTCACAACTACATCTATGCAATTGACAGTTCATGATAAAGGGGCTCAACTTGGGTTATCGCTACTTAGGCAACACGTAATCATAATATAAAATTGATCCACTTGTGTCCATTTATAAAACGATGCATATTTTCATCCCAAAAATATATATAACCGTTATCCAAAACGAGTAAAAGTGAGGCTATGAAACTCATAATATCCTTTAAAAACAATCACATTGTTATAAGATGACCCAGTAAGTAAAGAGTTTGTAGACAAGCATGTATTCCCCCTCGCGGGTTTATAAACATTCAAAAGATTGAAAAGCGAGGTTATGAACTCACATTGATGATGAAGAACGATCGACAGATAGGCATCTAATATGCACAACACGAACGGAAGACGAAGCGGCTCGATCAAGAAGTTGCAACTAATCTTAACGGCTAAGATCCACTAGCCTAGGATAATATATTTGGGTTCCCCGATGAATAGTCACATCAACGCGACCCGTTGATAAAGATTTAGATTCCCAAGTTGTAATAGTTTGGTGGTTGGTTAAATAAATAAATTGAAAATATACGCAAAGTGTGTAATATATATTCTTTATATATTACTTATGAAAAATAACACTTATATAATTCCTACCGTGAATTATATAACAAAGACAATCAATCTAAAGATTAATGAAAAGTATAATATACCTTGCATGTATTATATAATAAGTGTGAATAATTAATTAAACCAATTAGTTTGACAACCATTTAATTAATGAAAAGGCTTTGTATAAAGGTTGACACATGTCTTAACGTTATGAATTAATCAAACCATGTTTGTAACAGTTTATAATCATTATAAAATATAAATAATATTTTATAAAGATATATTCGTTACCTTCGACGGGTGCGTCCAAAACATCCGTCTAATGTAAAAATAATTTTTCGTTCGTTGTCAGGGTTATTGTATAAGTTATATTTATAATTTTATATATCTTAAAATATATCTTTAGTCTGCTTTATCGTTTCTAAAAATAATATAGGTTTAAGTAAAACATTACTAAAATGTAAATAATTTTCGTCTATAACATTTTCGGTTGTATAATGTTTTCCATTTTCGCAAAACTTAACGTTTTCCCTTAATCAATATATGTTGCAATCATTTGCTTTCCAATATTTCAAATGCTCGCGTTTTCTAGATATAGTATATATATGTATATTATTATATCTAAATTAAACAAATTAATAAATATTATATTTATTTAACTATTTAAAACCACCAATAAATATTTATCCGGTTTTAATATTTATTAAAACCTTATGTTATTTTTATTAGTCAAATGTTATATATACCAAACGCACCCTAGCCGGCTGTAAACCAAACGCACCCTCATTGTTGTTTCGGTTAAACCAAACACACCCATTTGCTCGTCTTTAATACCAAACGGACCCGCTGTCCCAAACAGCCCATTCGGCTGTTAAACCCATAACCAAACACCCCCTTGTGTTGTCACTAATAACCAAACGCACCCTAACCGTGGCTGCTAAACCCCAAACGCACCATATGGCTGCTTAACATCAAACCAAACGCACCCCTTGGCGTTTCTGTCTAACCTAAACACACCCTAAACCCGCTGTCTTGCTGCCAAAACCCGACAACCCGACCCGCTGTTTCGACAGCCAAACCCGATGCGAACCAAACCCACCCTTGTCGGGTCTGACCCGAACGTCAAATACAAACCAAACGCAACCCTTGCGTTTTAAAAAAAAACCAACGCACCATTTTGGGTGTTTATAACAAACCGAATGCAGCCTAGCTGCTGCCATACATCTCAACTCACCCTTGTGTCATATGAAAACCAAACAGACCCGCTGCGATGCAAACCAAACGCACCCTAGGTGCGGTGAACAGTAACCCGACGCACCCTTGGTGGTGGTCGGTCAAACCACCGAATCAAACACCCACAAAACACCCATCGGTGGTGTTATTAATAACCAAACGAAGCCTAGCTGCGGTGCACAGTAAACCGACGCACCCTGTTTCGGTGGCTTGACCACCGAAACAAACACTCTACCGTCGGTGGTGACGTGGTGGAGGTGGCATGATGATGATGATGGTATGGTTGTGGTGATGCTCTGTGGCAGTGGGGGATGATGGTGATGATAACGATGGTGGTGGTGGGCTGTCGTGGGACAGCAGCCGAAGAGAGAGGGGGGGCGACGACTGAGTGGTGGCCGGAGGAGGGGAGGGCGGCGCGTGACCGCGAGTGGGGGTGGGGATCAGATAGATCCTGCGATGAGGAGTAATTTTAGATTTCGCCGGAAAGTCCGTCGGAAAAGTTTTCTGGCGGCGGCATACGTGGGTGGCCTGATCCGCCGGCGGCGGTGGCTGGCCGGAGGAAGGATGGGGTGGCCGGAAAATGGGTGGGGGAGAGAGTGTTTATAAATGTGTGTGTATAATTTTTGAAATAATGAAATGAAAAGTTATAATTTTTATTTTTATATAAAACTTTTAAAATGAATTAGAAAGTGTATAATAGTTGAGGGTTAAAAGTGTAACTTTTTATTATACTTTTGATAAAAAGCGGTTCGGGACTCGTTTGGGCGACTTAACTAATGATTCAACACGCGAAACTTGCGCCGTTGTTTTCCGAATTATTTTTCCGATAAAAACGAGTATTTATTTGATAATATCTCATAAGTATTTTATAACATTCATAAAAAGGTTCGTTATTTAATTTGTAAACCGGTTACGTCTCGTTCTAAAGTAAAACTTAGGAATATATTTCTAACCCGTATATTCACGTTATCAACAAACGTTTTCGAATAAAATGATGACTAATTTATTAAATATTTTTATTTAATAAAAAGTGTAAATTAAATATAATTTAATTATTTTTCTCGTTTCTAAATCTTACGAGGGCATTTCAGTCACCTTCTGACTGTTTTCGGGTCTCGGTCAAAACTAAAAAGTTGTCAGGAATGTCGTTTTACATCAAATTGCTTTAGAGTCCGAGTCGTGAATACGTGCTTTAGATGGTCATTCTTATAAGTCAAGCCAGACCCTAAAAGTCAACGATTGACATCGTCATACTAAATTCGAAAAATTCTCGGATGTTACAGTACCTACCCCTTAAAGAAATCTCGTCCCGAGATTAAATTTGTGTTATCCGATTGTGTGACCAAGGAAAGACTTAAGGTTTAATAAACTCGTTCTAAACAAGACGCTGATAACTTTATTCAGCAAAATTCGGTGTTTCTACACTTCTCAATCTACAAAAAAAATTTGGCTAGGTTTGTCTAGGATATTTAATCCATCAACATGGGTATCTCAAAATATATCATTACAGATCTTATGACTGGTATAACCGCATTATAGGGAAAGTCTCATTATAGTGAAAACCTCAAGAAGAAGGTGTAGTAGCATGAGTATGTTTGTATAAGTTTCTAAATGTCCGAGGACGGAGTCTCGTTTCTACTATCTGTAAGGTTCGATGATTCACATCAACGTGGCTTATGGATGTAAGCACCCAACTTACTTGGCAGTACTAAATAGTATCATGACTTAAATTGGTGTACTATTTGTCTGCAATGAGTAATTCAACTGAATACTATATCGACATTTGCTTATCTTGTTTAAGGTGGGGTTGCATTACCTATTGGCTAAAGTTGTATCAGTCGGGACCGCTCCAGGACCCAACCATGGCAACTATAACAACGTCAATGACTAGTAACAAATAGTGAGGATACAGGGGTGAGGACCATCCGAGAAAACAATATCCCCATTAATAAAATTCAATAAATGAAGAGCTCGCGAGAGTATCGTTATGCGATGACGAACGGATTATGGTACTTATATCGTTAGTTCGATGAATCAGCTCCATTAGCTCAAGTGTGCACAAGTCGGTTAGTTCTACGAACAGTTCGTGATTGCGAGGATTAGCAACGGCAAGAGTAATAACTCAAGAATGAGATAAGGTAGTCCCAAGTGAGGCCTTAAGATTCTGTCGAGTGGTAGAACACGATTGTGTTTCTAGACCCTTTTCAACAGATTCTGGCGATTTTCGAATTTAGGTTCAACTTCGGGTCATATAGGAATACCATTAAGCCCCACTCATTTATAATTATTTCATTAATTCGCTATAAAAAGCGTCCTAATTTAAGTAATAATCTATTAGATAAAACTTAAGGTTCGATGATTTATAAATTATTTATTGTAAATGAATAGGCGTCCCATCGCTTATCAAATAAACATAATTATAAATCATCCTACTTAAAATTCCGATGCAATACGCTACCCACATAACCTTTTCAAGAATGATGATGACATGACGAAGCATGTTCTCTAATAGTATGGGAACGAGTGTTACCCAAACTCTGTCTCTGGAAGCTGGAGTAAAAAACTGCTAGGCCGAGATCAACAAAGTAGTACAAGATAGTTAATGAGTAACTTCGGTTAAAAGTAAAATAAGGTACAAGTCTTCGATAAACCTGACACATAGCAATAATCCATAACTCCACCTATTACAAGTCCCGCCCATACAAGACTTGTAATACTTAGATTCATACATAATTCCATGTAAACAAAATTATGACGGGCTTTGTTAACATAGCAATTATCATATCAATCCTCATATTACAAGTCCCGCCCATACAAGACTTGTAATACTTAGATTCATACATAATTCCATGTAAACAAAATTATGACGGTCTCCGTGTAATACAATATAGTATAAAGCTATGAAGAAAAATAATGTCCTTAGAGACCCTTGTTTAACTTACAATGTCTGAGAACGAAATGAGACCATTGTGCAACTCACAATGTCTAAGAAGTAAAATGAGACCATTGTATAACTCACAATGTCTGAGGTATAATTGAGACCATTGTTTAACTTACAATGTCTGAGGTATAATTGAGACCATTGTTTAACTTACAATGTCTGAGGTATAATTGAGACCATTGTTTAACTTACAATGTCTGAGTATAATTGGAGACCGATTGTACAACTCACACAATGTCCTCAAGTAAATGCGCAGGGTTCTTTATAAGAAATAATTCTATCTAAATAAAACGTCGAATACCCAAAAGAAGTAAGCATATATATTACATATATGAATGTCACGTAAGCACTTAATGCAGCACGTAATGTAAGCACATAAGCAAGTAGCGTGTATGCACTTTGAAAATATTGAATTGATGGCAAATGTTTGGAAAAACGACTAAGTCAGGTAAAATAAGCCCAACCCTAGTTCCTATAGTGCCCAGGAGCTCTGATACCAATCTGTAACACCCCCACAAATATGACACAACGCAGCGGAATACCACTTGGGGTGCTACTTCATAATACACAGCGCTAGATACAAGAGAACGACCTCTAAATGTGTCGTTTGTAAAACAATCTCGTTGATTTTCTGAAATCAAAATAATAGTTGTCCCATAATTGCATCACAATGAAAAGCTTGAAAGCGACACAACGAGATTTGATCATTTGTAGAAATCCAATTATGAAATCTTGTCAATTTAGACTCCAATGCACATCAGATAGTCCAAGCATCTAATTCACCTGAGAAAAACATGCTTAAAAACGTCAACATAAAGTTGGTGAGTTCATAGGTTAGTTTAGATATGAATAATAACCCAAAGGTTTCCAAAGTATATATGACCATTTAATTCCTTAAATGTCCTTTCAAAATATATATATGATTTCTAAAATCAACAGTTGCAAAACATGCCAGACCATTTAAATCTCCAAATAGTCGCCAAAACGTATAACATAGGACCACAAGATTTTCCCCGTGATAAAGCAAACTGCAACTATCACCAACATATAAACTTCCCGTGATGAAACAACAAATGCAAACATCACGAAACCCTGATTACGTTTCCTAAGCTCATGACACTGAAGCTCGACGATCTTTCTTGCAATAATATATATTGCAATTTCTGCCCCGATTAGATGTCTAACCCGAAACATCTCCAAATTCGACATGCTATAACGTTCGTTCCCGGTGATAGCTAGTCACCCGAACGGGGAGGTCGTTTCCCAAATAGATCTATTAATAACATTCGCGCTCACATAATGTAATTCACAACTACATCTATGCAATTGACAGTTCATGATAAAGGGGCTCAACTTGGGTTATCGCTACTTAGGCAACACGTAATCATAATATAAAATTGATCCACTTGTGTCCATTTATAAAACGATGCATATTTTCATCCCAAAAATATATATAACCGTTATCCAAAACGAGTAAAAGTGAGGCTATGAAACTCATAATATCCTTTAAAAACAATCACATTGTTATAAGATAACCCAGTAAGTAAAGAGTTTGTAGACAAGCATGTATTCCCCCTCGCGGGTTTATAAACATTCAAAAGATTGAAAAGCGAGGTTATGAACTCACCTCGATGATGAAGAACGATTGACAGATAGGCATCTAATATGCACAACACGAACGGAAGACGAAGCGGCTCGATCAAGAAGTTGCAACTAATCTTAACGGCTAAGTCCCACTAGCCTAGGATAATGAATTTGGGTTTCCCGATGGATAGTCACATCAACGCGACACGTTGATAAAAGATTTAGATTTCCAAGTGGTAATAGTTTGGTGGTTGGTTAAATAAAATGAATCGAAAGATAAACTCAAAGTATGTAATATATTTTGTATATATTACATATGAAAAATAAACCATTATATAACTCGTACCGTGAATTATATAATAAAGTCAAACAATCCAAAGATTTTCGTGAAGTATATAATGCTTTGCAAGTATTATATAATAAGTGTGAGTAAATAATTGAACCAATTAGTTTAACCCGTTTTCTGAAATCACCGCTTAATTAAATAAAAAGTCCTTGTATAAACGTAATCGTACGTTTTAAGATTACCAATTAAGTTAAACGATGTTTATAAAGCTTTTACCATAAGTATTATGTTATCTTCTAGCTGACAATTATAAAATATAAAATAATATTTTATAAACTTATATTTCGTTTCCTCGACGGGTCGTGTCTAAAATAGTTGCCTCATTGTAAAAGTATAGTTTTCGTTCGTTGTCGGGTTATCGTATAGTTATATTTTAATATATCTTTAAAATATAACTTAGTCTCTTTTACCGGTTTCTAAAATAATAAAAGTTTTAGTAAAACATTAATAATTATAGAAATTTATATAAATTTCGTCATGACTTTCCCGGTTATATAACGTTTCCCCATATTTATAAAACTTAACGTTTTCCCACTTTTCAACAAACCGCGTGTTTTAAATGTATATATACATATTTATATATAAACTAAACAAAGTAATAATTTATCATATTTATTTAACCATTAAACCACCAAATATATCCGGTTTTTATATTTATCAAATTCTTATGATATATTTATTGGTCGATTCTTTTATAAACCAAACGAAACCTTATGTCGTGATTCTGCTATTCCAAACGCACCCTACGGTTTTTCTGCTAAACCAAACAAACAAACCCATTTGTTGTCTTCTCTAAACCCACATGCACCCTATGTCGTTTTCTGTCCAACCAAACGTGCCCTAGTTGTTTTTCTATAAAACCAAACGCATCCTTTCTTGGGTTAATACCAAACCAAACGCAGCCTAGCTGCTGACCCGATTCCAAACGCACCCTTTCCGGTGAAAACCAAACCCGAACGCACCCCGGCTGGTGCGTATCAAACGCACCCTATCTGTTGGTTTTATTATTAACCAAACGTACCCTTATGGTGTCGAGACAAACCAAACGCAGCCCTTTGGCTGCCATAACCCAACACACCCCTTTGTGGTGTTGACCCGCGAACCAAACGCACCCGTGGCTGTTTAGAACAGCCAAACGCACCCATGCCGATGATTAACCCGAAACAAACACACCCTTGTGGGTGTTTATAACCACCAAACGCACCCGTTGCGGTGGCTGTCACAGCCAAACGCACCCCTTGGGTGGCTGGTGGTGGCTGCCGGACCCAAACGCACCCTCGTGCTTTTATCATAACCAAACGTGACCTATGGTTGTTAAACAACCATCCAAACGCAGCCCTATGTGGTGGTGGCTGCTGCCAAACCACCGAAACAACCACCATTGTGGTGTTTCTTGATAAACCGAACGCATCCTAGTGGCGTACGAGCAACCTGAACGCACCCTTGGTGCAAACACAAAAACCAACGCACCCCTTGTGCGGCTGACCGAACCCAAACGCACCCTTACCGGTGCAAAACCAAACCCGACGCTCCCTTTGTGGGTGGTATGGTGGTGATGGTGCGGAGATGGACCGGCTGTGGTGGTGGTTTCGGGAGGGGTAGCGGCGGCTGAGTGGTGGTGATAGGGGTGGTGATGTTGTTGTGGTGGCGTCGGTGGTGAGGATGGCAGCGGGGGTGGTGGTGTTGTCGTGTGGTGGATGTGGGTGGTGGCGGCGGCTGTGGCAGCCGGAGGGGGGGGGGGGAACGGCGCGTGGCCGCGAGTGGTGGTGGGGATCGGGTAGATCCGGTGGTGGGGATCGTTTTTGATTTCGGCCGGAAAAGTCCGCCGGAAAAGTTTTCCGGCGGCGGCGGCGTGGTGGTGGCCGGAATCTGGCGGCTGGCCGGCGGTGGAGGGGCGGCCGGAAAATATGGGGGAGAGAGAGAGAGAAGTGGTGATATGTATGTGTGTTTATATTAGATGGAAATGAAATTTAATATATAAATTTTATATATATAATATGAAATGATAATACCCAATAGTCCAGGGTTCATTTTGTAACTTTTTAGTATAATTTTGATAACTATCGGTTCGGGACTCGTTTGAGCGACTTAACGGATGTTTTCAGAATACGAAACTTGCGCCATTGTTTTCCAAATCATTTTTCTGATAAAAATGAGTATTTACTTGATAATATTTCATAATTATTTTTATAACATTTATAAAAATGTTCGTTATTTATTTAGTGACTCGGTTAAAATAAAAATGAAATTTTAACTCGGATATTCGCGTTATCAACAATGCTTAAATAAGTAAAATATTAAATGATTTTATTTAATATTTTTATTAAATAAATAGTGATAATTAAAAATAAATTTAATTATTCTTGTGTGTCGGTGCCCGTTGTGTGCAGTTTTCAAAACTTTGCGAGGCTGTTTTTGCCCGCTTCTGCTTGTTTTCAAGTCTTGGGTAAAACTAAAAAGTTGTCTGAAAAATCGTTTTACATCAAATTGCTTTAGGGTCCGAGTTGTGAAAATGTGGTTTAGCTGGTCGTTTTTGATAATTCAACTATGAATTAATATATATCTTTTTCGTTTTCGAATCAAATAAGTTAAAAATAACTTTGCACTCGAGGTGTGTAATAATAAATATGATTTATTATTGGAATATGTTCTGAAATTTTTTACCAGTTACGCGGTAATCGCTTTTATTAGAAACGATAAAAGACTAAAAGTCAATGAGTCAAATCAGACTCGAAAAGTCAATGGCTAAAATATTCTTTTAAAAATCCGAAAATTCTCGGATGTTACAGTGTGTATGGTCTTTGTCGCTTTTTCTGGAATAGTGGTATCGGTTGAAAATTATGAGTGTGCCGATGATTTGTAAAATTCTAGAACTTGTGCTTGAAATCTTTTCAAGACCGCAGTAAGATCACGCTTGCGTGATATAAATATTTTTCTGATTAAGAGGTATTATTAAAATAGAAAATATAAATGAATTACTTTGTTGAAAAAACTTTTTAATTAAATCATATGAAATTTTATCCGTTCAAAGTGTTGCGCGTATCTGCAAGTGTTTTTATCATAAGTATGAGGGAAATCAAGTTCCCCCAAAATCCCAAAAAAAAGTATGAATATCTGAATATCACCAAAAAGAAGAAGTTCGATGGAATAAACGGATAAGACGGATTGTTATTTAATTATAAACTCTTTTCAACAAAACGAACCCAAAACTTACTAGTATGTAACCTCTTTCGAAGATAATGTTCGGTGCTTACGCCATGTCGGTGGAGTTTAGTTTCTAGTACAAGCTTATGGTAATTTGTACATTTCATGACTACGCGTTTGAGTGACTCCCGTTTATTACCCTTTCTACTAAATTGAGCGTGAGTGAAAAATAAAACTTATCTGTAATTTCGTGAGTTGCTTGGTCGCGTTATCTGTGCTTATGATTTCTAATCTAATGAAACGAAATTCTTTCGCTTTGATTGCTTGAGGGTAAGCAATAAGCTAAGTATGGGGGGATTTGATAACGCTCCAAATAAATACGTGCAAAGAATTTGGTTAATAATAACTAACAATCGTCAAAAGAAGAATCTAGAAAGGGACTATTAAAGTCAGAGGCACAAGTGCGCCGGTTTTATAGCCAAGTGCGGCGCACTTGTCAGCGAGTTTAATGCAAAGCATTTATTAGGGATGTGCGGCGCACTTTTATCCAAGTGCGGCGCACTTTCTATGTCAGTTACAAAAAAAATCATAAATGGTGCAACTCTTGGCTTTCCCAATCATCACTATAAATGGAGCACGATTTGGAGAAGAAAATATCACTTACAACAACAACATCAGTTCATATAACACACTAATTCACTCTCCAAGAGTGGAAGAAAGTTCTTAGGAAGATTTGAAGGGTAAAATCTTCATTTTCATCTTTTCCGGGTAGAAGATGTTGGGATTCTAAATTTGACGAGACAAAATAAATAAAAGAATAAAACAAAAGGATCAGAATCGTCATTAAAGAATTCTTTAAGCTGGTGGAGAATTATGAAGATTTGGTCAAAGATGTTAAAGATAATGATTAGGAAACATATTAATGTGATTTAATGTGATTTAAATAGTTTCCTTATCTATTGATTAGCTTCCTTTGTAAGCCTTAATATCCCTCTATATAAAGGGTATTAGGTGTGTAGGTTTAAGAGATCCAGAAAAGTATGTGTAAACAAAGTGTTAAAGATGTAGACATCTAGTAGAGTTGGTGGAGCCCCAAGGATCTTTGATCCCTGTTAGATTGTAACCATTCTAGAATTGGGGCTTGGTGAAAACGTATGAATGGTAAACCTTGTTGAATATCTTTGTTCTTATTCCGCTTTGTTTTTATAACTTATGAACATTCATATTATCCTAGATAAAGGTCTAAACAACCTGAGCTTAAACGATCTTTAGATTCAACTTGTGATATCAGAGCCTCGTGGCTCTCGATCTAGGATCTACAAGGTTTTTGAAGAAACCCTAAAACCCTAATTTTCAAGAAATCGATTTGTGGTTAAAGTTTTATGGGGTTTTGGAGTTAAATTGATATAGCAATATTTATAATTGTCCTCTCTACCTTAATTGGTATGCAATACAATTGTAAATCATTGTTACTATTAAGGGTTTCTTGGTGTAGTTGATTTATGATGATGGATCTGGACCTCGTCGTATACATTCTTTTTTTTCATCATCATTATTAGGGTTTATATGCGAAACACTAATACCATGGTTGCACGTCAATTTGGTTTGATTATATTCGATCTTTGTTTTTTTTGTTCATCTATATGGATCGATTGCATAAGAAGCAGCATGTGTGAATGGTTATCATGGTTACAGTTTGGGTAAAATGATCTCTATGAAGGTTCGAATGGCAGTAATGAGAAAAACATTGGAACAGTTAGGCTCAAAATTTTAATGTTGTTCGAGTTTATTTACACTTCTTGAGTTGTCCGAGAAAAGCAGTTTCCACTGCTAGTTATGTCCGATAAACACAGTTTCCACTGCTAGTTATGACCGATATCGGACAGTACGTGATTTTTGGATGGTTTTGGATTTCGAACAGAACTGGAATTATTTCAGTTTATTCTTATTTTATGGCTCGTTTTGGAGATTATTTGAAGAGGTGATTACGAAGACAGTTGAATATTGTTTATTTAATGTTGTAGTTGGGTTTCACAGATGTGTGTCTTATCATATCTTAAAGTCATGTTTATAGCAGGACATTGATTTTAAAGATAACTTGTTCGTGCTTTAATGGTGTTGACGAAGACTTGACAAATCTAGCAAAGGTGTGTGATTTTTTCTCACAGTGATCAATGCTCACATTTGCTATCACTTTAAGGAGTTACGTTGTAGTGCTTAGTGTCTCATATAGTTGAGGATTTTGTCAAGAGATTGAGATCTACTTATATTTTGGTCTTGGTATGAGTTCGACGTCACGCGGATAGTGCAAGACATAAGACATAAGTTTGGGAGATTTTACTTCTTCATCAAATTCGTTATATTCGATTTTCTTCATCAGTGATCACTACATAGAGCCTATAGAGTTCGAGATTCAAGAGATGGTAAACATATGGATTTCAGGGGAAGCTTATTGATTAAATGTTTAACCATCTACATGCACCATTTGAGGGGAAGTGTTTATAAGTTGCTTATCTACTGAAGACCCCTATTGAATGATTACAAAAAGGGGAAGAAGATTATAGAGATATGATTTGTATCTTATCATATATTGTAGCATGATACAAAGGATATCTGATTAAGGGGAAGCTTGGAAGTTTTGTTTCATTTAGGGAGATGATTACATCTCAACTTCAGGGGAAGCTTTGGCTTTATGATGAAGTTCGTACATGACTTTCTTTGTTTTGTCATCATCAAATAGAGGAATTGTTGGGATTCTAAATTTGATGAGACAAAATAAATAAAAGAATGAAACAAAAGGATCAGAATCGTCATTAAAGAATTCTTCAAGCTGGTGGAGAATTATGAAGATTTGGTCAAAGATGTTAAAGATAATGATTAGGAAACATATTAATGTGATTTAATGTGATTTAAATATTTTCCTTATCTATTGATTAACTTCCTTTGTAAGCCTTAATATCCCTCTATATAAAGGGTATTAGGTGTGTAGGTTTAAGAGATCCAGAAAAGTATGTGTACAAAAAGTGTTAAAGATGTAGACATCTAGTAGAGTTGGTAGAGCCCTAAGGATCTTTGATCCATGTTAGATTGTAACCGTTCTAGAATTAATCATCTAGAATTGAGGCTTGGTGAAAACGTATGAATGGTAAACCTTGTTGAATATCTTTGTTCTTATTCTGCTTTGTTTTTATAACTTATGAACATTGATATTATCCTAGATAAAGGTCTAAACAACCTGAGCTTAAACGATCTTTAGATTTAACAGAAGAGCAAGCAAAGTTCTGTTATTTCAGAAGTTGGAGGTGCTAGACATGAGTTATATCTTTGTTCTAAGAAGAAATTGTTAGAATGGATCTTTGTTCTTGAAATTTGGTAAAGAAACATGTTTCTATCTTTTTATGAAATGAATTTTGGATCCATCTTACTTGTTCAATGTGTTGCTATTATGATTATTAAGTAGTTTAACTTGTTTGGTTAGGAACTATATGGATATAATGGATCAAACTTAACTATTTGAATGAATTTTTGATATACATAATACAAGCTTGATGTTCTTGGACTTGGATTCTTTAATCTTCGTTTGATCTCCATTCATTCCGGATATAGGTCGAAAGACTCTGGACTAAATGGTTGATTTCCAAGTTGTTTGTCTATGGCAACTAGACCTTAGCCTTGTGAGGATTGGCTAAGGAAACGAACATTAACCCAAGTACAAAAAGGTTTAACGCTAAACCACATGTCTAATGAACTTGGTTTAGCAAGCTTATATTACTTATCATCAAACACGGATTACACTTAAAGCATTTTCATAATTAAAGATAAAGGCCGAAAGGGTTTTTCATTATGAATAATAGACGATCTTTTTAAGCAACTAAACATTCTTAAAACGGTTATAATTACATCCGTGAATCATTCATCTACTTAATTTTATCTATTATATTTCTTGTTTCATTAACCAAACATGCCTTTTAATTGAATTAGACCGTTATCTTTAGACCCGTGACACTCTATAAGATTATCCTTTTTCATAATATTATCGACTTTATCTTAGAATTGCCAATCTCCTGTGGAAGGCCATGACTTACCTACAATACTATATTATATAGGAGGTTTATGCTTTACCCGTGTGTTTCCATATAATTGTTTGATATTCCATTAAAAATAAACCATGCCCCTTTTTAATTGAAATATAGAACCACCGTTATCTACTCTTTTAGTACCCGTGAACCCAGAGAACTCTTATAAAGCTAATCGTTTTTTGTAATTTTATCGATTTATCTTAGAATTGATCAATCCCTCTGTGGAACGTACACTGACTTGCCTACAATACTACTCTTATAAACGGAGGGTGAATACTTTTACTGCTATGCTTGTTTTCCATGATATTGTTCAGTTATTTTTCTGTTCTATAAATTTATAGTTTTGGGAACACATCAAAGTTTTAGGCGTCGTGCCGGGGATTGCAGGGGTGATTGTCAAACATTTTTTTGTTTAAAGTCATTTTTAATCTTACATCCTAAATTATAAATTTCCACCGGACGTTTCTGGCAAAACGGATACATCTACTTTTAATTACTGCTTCAGTATGTGCAGTCGCACTTTTCCATATGTTTTTATAAGTTCGCCGCACTTTGCATTGTTAATGAGGTACAACTTTTTTGTTGTAATTTAATATACTGTAACTTGATAATAAGGATACCCATAATCTGTATTCTTAACTTTTAATGAAGATATGTTTAATATTGATAATTGTCAAATTTTTTATAGTTATATTTTAAAAATGAAAAAAGCAAAAAAATATTTTCTTTATTATGCTTATTTGGATTTATTGTCTACAAAATTGCTTTTTGTTCTTATTTGTTAAATTGGTGCCCTCTTAGGAGAAATTCATGATAGCTAGTTCTTAAGATATTTTTTGTAAAGTTTGGCCTTGGCACAAGTTGGAAAATAAAAACTTCCATACTAGAAAATTTGATATAAATTGCTAGAAAGCTGCAGCCGCGCGCAATCAATTCTATAGTGCGCCATGGTCCTCCGGTCGGTATGTTTCTATGACGGTATGTTATCCTTGGGTACCTCCCCCCAGGGAAACTAAAAGAAGCTAGATGTAAAATTGATTGTTCTTTCAGAAAAGTGCGAAACCCAGCCAACTTTTCTGTTTCCCCCCTGAAATCAAAAAACAGTTATGATGCCCCACAAAACTCGACCTACTCCAATGTTACTGCGCAATCCCCAAAGAATTATTTGTCAATATGAAGATTTCTATGGTGACTTTATTAATTTTGTAGGGGTTTATATGTAGGAATGAGGCCTTTTTCTATCCTCATGTTTTGAATAAACCCACACAACTAATGTCATTATTTTGATTATTTTTGTTTTGTTTTAAAAGTAATATGCGCCCCCAAATCGAGACCCCCCCCCCCAAATGTCCTGGGAAGACTTATTGTACCTAGAAAAGGACGTGATTGAGATATCTAGTGAACCCTAAAAGATTCCCCTTGAATGTCAGGAGATTCGGGTTCACCTCCTAAAATACCAAAGATACAGCGTGTGAGTCGAGGAATAAAGTGGAGAAATGAAAGTAACCTGAATGCTTTGGTCTTTCACAAAATGTACCACTGAAGAGGATAGTGATCGGTATATCTGCACTTCGTTTTGTTGAATATGGTTTCTATGCATAGATGGAGAGATCTATTATTGCAATAATGAAAACTTAATCTTCGAATGACTACGGCGGTCTACTCTGTTTGAGTATGAGGTAGGAAAGGGAAAAAAGAAAGAAAAAAGAAATTAGTAAAAAGCGAGGTTGATGGTTGTCTACGTGCGATAAAATCTATTTTGTTCAATTCATCATAAATCCTGAAGAGGACGAATTTGAGCCAGGATTAAATTTCAGAAGATCATTCTTGCATTCTGCCAAAGGATATCGTTAAACTTTGGGGATGCTACCTATTCTATACAACCCGATTTTGGACCCTTTTCTTTTAAGCAGTGATGAAGAAAAAAACCCAAACCTTAATGACTTGGAACATTGATTGACTTTGATTTCGATGAGGAACCACAAACTGAGACAGATCTCCCACCACTGGTATGCAAAATGGGCAAGGGAAGCAGGAATAAAAAGAAAGTAATGGAGAACATCATGTACTTTAATAATGGTGTTGGACCATCTTTATCATTTGGAACACCCTTAACCCAAGAGGAAGCTGAAAAGCGGGCCCATTGCCCCTATATCGTATGAGGTATGAAATTCTGGAAGAAGTGAGGCTGGTAATAGAAACATTGGCCTATAGTGATAAATATAGGAAGTTGTTGGATGAAATTTGGGCCGACAAAGTCAGGTTAGATGGAATGATTAAACCAGAAGAAGAAAGAGTAATGGTAAAAGTAAAGGCAGATGCTTAAGGAAAAGAAAGATCCAGGAGCATTTTTATTTCCAATTAGGTTGGAAGGCCAAATCAATGAAAACGCTCTAGCTGATACTAGTCTTGACACTAACCAAACACCATGCCATACAGAATCTACGAACAACTGGGTAGAGATGATATCATGAAAGAAGAAAGAAACATAACTATGATTAACTATACATAAGCTGAAGTAACTGGTCGGCTAGTAAATGTACTCTGTCAAGTTGGATTCACCACTCTATCTGCCAAGTTCTTGATTTTGGAAATACCTGTAGACCGGGATGCACCAATCATGGTTGGTCGTAGATTCCTTGATACAATTAGAGGCAACATTGACATTCCAAACAGGATATTTACTACTTTTGATGGGCTCACTCGCCAAACCTTTAGAGCAGCTAGATTAGAAAAAATCAGAACTGCTGAGAGCAACTCAGATGACGAGGAAGATTATGCAATTAGAGAATTTGATGTAGGGGACACCAATTCCTCAACTCCAGACCAGATCGCAATACCAAAACAACACCAACCCTGTGAAAACATGAACCTTGTAACCCTTGTAATCAAGTAAATCAAACCCTTTAGAAAAATTAGCGTATGGAAAATGGCTGTAAGTTTCCTAGGATCACTCCCTGCTAAACTAAGAGATGTTGAATGGAAGCCTGATTATAAAATGAGCTATTCTAATCCCGATTTAGAAATTGGGCAATGGAAAACTAAGATTCGTTTAACCGACCCCTATGGAAATATCTACATGCAAGCTTTTGTGACAAAACCCACAAAAAGGAAATTATCCAGATATCACAAATTGAGTGACATAATGTCACCAAATTGGTTCGTCGAGTAAAATTTGGAAGGAGGAATAAGGGAAAAAGAGTTTATGCACTCCTAAAATAATGTTTATCGTACTTTAATTTTACTTTTTGTCGTATGCATATCTAAATAAAATCAATTGTATTAAATCCATTATGGATTATACTTTGATGTACGGGGACTACCCCGATATTAATAAATGAAGATTTTGGTGGACTAATTTACATTTCAGTTATTATAATTAAATATATATATATATATATATATATATTTTAATATATATTAATATTATATATATATATATATATATAAAGAGAGAGAGAGAGAAAAAAGGGCCAAGTTCGCCGCACTTAGTGGGAGTGCGCCGCACTTTTTAGACATTTCAGAAACAAAGCTATAAAAGAAGCTTTCTATTCAAAATCAAAGAAAAGGTAGACACCGCCGAGTTTCTACTAGCCAAAATACAAAGAAAACGCTCTTCTCAAA
The DNA here is from genome assembly GCA_026074375.1 of Tanacetum coccineum. NCBI lineage: Eukaryota > Viridiplantae > Streptophyta > Magnoliopsida > Asterales > Asteraceae > Tanacetum > Tanacetum coccineum. The sequence continues at coordinate 4,017 of BQNB010012271.1, read as the reverse complement.
ACCAATCACCAAACTCGGAATCTGCCAAAGGTATGTTTATTTATTCTTACTACGTTTATATCAATTAAATCTATTATAATTATGTGTTTAGGGTTATATGAATTAAGTTTGAAGAAATTGTGAAATTATGCCAATAGATTTTGCATAGGACCAGGATTATGCCTCATTATTAAGATTTAAGAGATGTTATCAGAAACCTTTGAGTAAATCCAGGTTTAATTAGTGTTTAGATTGAGTTAAAATTATTAAAAACTCGTTTTGTTTAAAAACAGAGCAGGAAGTGCGCCGGTTTTGGTTTGAAAACCGCCGCACTTGCTTGATTATTTAAAAACCGACGTCCCTTGCATATAATGTGGCCGCTCTTTTTCTATTACAGAAACTACAGGAATGTCTTGCAAGGTGATCAATATATAACCAACAATGCTAAATCTTGTCTAACTTAATTATATATCATGCCTTTGGTTGATTTGTGATGTGTAGACTTTAGGAGCATATGATCATGAGGTCGGGTCATCCCGTTCCAAACGCTTTAGAAATGTTGAAACCGTGGAATAAGCATTACTTCCAGATGTTTACCACTAATTCTTGGAATGGAGAGGTTGTAGTAGAGAAGCAAAGTCTCGTTATAACTCTAGGTTGACATCTTTGGTCCCAAAACTCATTTACTTGTCGCCAATCGTGGATTGGCAGTTGTTACACAAGATTGGTAGTGGGAACGAGATTGATCAAATGTTAAAAATTAGTTTGAAGGAAGCTCAAACCGAAGAGGAGGTATTCTTCATCGAGTGGTTGGGTAAGGCTTTTAGCTCCATGAGACCTATTACCTAGAATTTGCGTGAGTTCTTGCTTATTATGAGTTTAATGAAGAATGTGCGGATAAATTCTTATTAGCAAAGAAGATAATCTCATTTTTAGGACTTAGGAGCATACAGGCTCATAGTCTAACTTTGTTGGAATTTGCTAGGAGAATGGAGATTGTATCATGCTAACGGAATTGGGAGAAGAAGGTTTTTGATACTTCTTTTCAATAGGTTTAAGAAGTGATGAAAACTTTTTATGCTAAGAAAAAAAATATTGGTGAAAGGATTAGCCAGCCACGGCAGGACCCCCCATCTCATCTCTACCTCTATACTCCTAGATGGAGTGTAATCACTTCGTTTCTCTCTTCACGATTTAGAGTGTTGCATAAAATGATCACTTACGGATTATGTCAGAGGACAACTGGCTATAAGAAGATTTAAAGGAATGATTTGTGGTTGTTGAGTATGTTTGAGGATAGACATCAGAATAGGTATGCAAATGTGGCTTGGGTGATTGCAAAAATGGATGAATATCAGGAATGGGAGCTCGAAGTCAAGACAAGACCAGTAGACTTGTTGTGGTCAGTTCATTTCAAAGATTGCTAGGAAGAGCAGAGTTTTGACTAATGAGATAATACGTTCCCTGAGTGCTCTGGTTTACTGCAGAGATTTAGATAGGACTACCCTGAGAGAGTTGATTGACTCTGAGGATAGATTGATTCTTGATATTCCGGTTGATGATGTACAGAGAGTTGCCGCCCAGAGAGCTCCGAGAGTTCAGCGAGCTTAGATACAGGATTTATATGAGCATATGGGTAGCATGGAGATCAGGCAGGAGGAAATAGATAAGATGGAGTACAGACAATCATATCACTAGGATAGGTACTAGGGTGTCTTTGAGCACATGGCAGGAGTTTATAGTGTTCCATCGCAGGGTGCTTACAACCCACCTAGTTATGCTCAGCCCTAATACGACCAGTACTACCAATAGTATTATCCACAGCAACCACTACAGCAGCAACAGCACAGCAACCACCACAACAGCAGCACAATAAACATTCTTTTGCTTTGATTGCTTGAGGGCAAGCAATAAGCTAAGTATGGGGGGATTTGATAACGCTCCAAATATACATAAAATATCCCTTAGAAATGTGAGAAATATATGTACTAACGCAATAAATATTGCAAAGAATGGGGGTTAGTTATTTGTAAATATTGTTTAGGACCAAAATGTAGAAGGAAGGACATAGATAACGTTGCAATAGAACTTGGTAAATTATAACTAACAATCGTCAAACAGAAGTAAATGTCTAGAAAGGGACTATAATGTAGAGGCACAAGTGCGGGTTTTAATAACCAAGTGCGACACACTTGTAGCGAGTTTAATGCAAAGCATTTATTAGGGATGCGCGGCGCACTTTTATCCAAGTGCGTCGCACTTTCTATGTCAGTTACAAAAAAATCATAAATGGTGCAACTCTTGGATTTCCCAATCATCACTATAAATTGAGTACAATTTAGAGAAGAAAATATCACTTACAACAACAACATCAGTTCATATAACACACTAATTCACTCTCCAAGAGTGGAAGAAAGTTCTTAGGAAGATTTGAAGGGTAAAACCTTCATCTTCATCTTTTTCGGGTAGAAGAGCAAGTAAAGTTCCATTATTTCTGAAGTTAGAGGTGCTAGACATTAGTTATATCTTTGTTCTAAGAAGAAATTGTTAGATTGGATCTTTGTTCTTGAAATTTGGTAAAGAAACATGTTTCCATCTTTTAATGAAACGAATTTTAGATCTATCTTACTTGTTCAATGTGTTGCTATTATGGTTATTGAGTAGTTTAAACATGTTGGTTCAGGAACTATATGGATTTATGGATCAAACTTAACGATTTGAATGAATTTTTGATATTACTAATACAAGCTTGATGTTCTTGGGACTTGGATTGTTTAATCTTTGTTTCCCCCCCCCCCCCCCCCCCCCCCCCCCCCCCCATTTTTTGTCTTCAGTATTTCCGGATATAGAGACCTCGAAGGACTCTGGACTAAATTGGTTGATTTCCAAGTTGTTTGTCTATCGGCAACTAGACCTTAGCTCTTGTATGGATTGGCGAAGGAAGTTATGCTACATTACCAAGTAAAAAGGTTTAACGCTAAACCACATGTCTGACAACTTGGTTTAGCAAGCTTATATTACTTATCATCAAACACGGATTACACCAAAAAAGCTATTTTTCATAATGAAAGATTAAAGAGTGAAAGGGTTTTTCATATGAATATTAAAGATTCTTCGTAAGCAACAAAACATTCCTTAAAATGTTTATAATTACCTTTGTGAATTCATTCATCTACTTAATTTTATCAATTATCTTTATTGTTTTTCATTTAACCAAACTGCCTTTTAATTGAATTTAGGCACGCGCTATCTTTCAGGATCCCGTGACACTCTATAAGTTTGATCCTTTTCTTATAATAATTATTGACTTTTTTTAGAATTGCCAAAATTCCTTGTAGAGACGACCTGACTTACTAACATATACTATATATAACAGGGGTTCATAATGTTACACGTGTGTTCCATATATATTGTTTCAATATTTTTAGTCCTATAAATTTAAAGCTTTTGAAACACATCAGTCGGCCAAAGGTTTCACCGAACCACCTAGGTCAGTGACCTTGGTTTCACTGATCCATGTGGTCGGTTGGTTAGCCAAAGGCTACTGAACCACAAAGTAGGTCGGGTACCAAGACCACCAAACCACTTTGTGGGCTGAGTCCAAAGACCACCAAACCACTTGGGCTAGTCAAATTCACCGACCTGTTAGGCCGAGTAAAAGACCAACCGAACCTCTATTAGGCCGGTTAAAGCCTACAATCGTTTGGGTCGGTGTACAAGCCCACCGAACCATAAGATGGGCTATGTATTTGTTGGGTCAGTTGCTGAGCCCTTTAGTCTCTCATTAGATTTAAACATAAAACCACCTAAGTATAAACATGTTGAAGATAGTTCAGCTTGTATTCGCTGAAGACACTTCAGCTTTAGTTATTCAGGTACTTAGAAGATCAAGATAATCTTCACTTCAGTTTATGTGGCGGTTTAGAAACTGAGGAAGACATTAGCAAGAGCTTCAGTTTAGCTTGGTTGACAACTCCAAGCTGAACGATGTCGATCTCCTTCTTAGAAGACTGAAACAAAATGTTTCACTCCTAGAAG